>JAQGAO010004065.1:0-15827 GCA_034697705.1 Ommatoiulus sabulosus | reverse complement strand
GCTGGAGGATGAAGGTGTGGAGCGCATGGACTGGCCTGCATGCTCTCCAGACTTAAATCCTATTGAACATGCTTGGGGCATGCTTGGGAGATGAATTGCTGCCCGTCAACCACCTCCACAGTGTCCAGCAGAGTTGGAACATGCTCTTTAAGAGGAGCGGATACGTATACCACAAGAATACCTCGATAATCTTAATCCTGTTGATGCCACACAGGTGTGCAATGGTTAAGAGAGTGCGTTGGGGTCATACACCCTACTAGGGATGGTGATTTGTTTCCTTGGGCAATTGTTTGGCTTATCGGAGATGTTTTGTTCTGCCCTATCAGGTCGCCAGGTGCCATAAAAACGACTAAAATGTCAATAAATGCATTCATTGATGGAATTTGTGGGTTTTTTTTGTTGCCTATCATTGTCGGTGCCCTTCTTTACATTTCCACAGGAAAACTTTTTTTGCCACACATCTGCTTTCATAAAATCTTCCAATATCCCCTAATTTTTTTGAGCAGTGTATGTTTACTTTATTTAATTTACTAGCTGGACGGCCCGGCTTTGCCCAGCCTGTTCATTGTTTCTATGCTAGGCTTACCAGGCAAATCTGAAAGAAAGTATGGCATACATGTTTAATAAAACTGAGTTTCGTAATTTGTTTTAACATAGTCGAGTGGCATTAACAAGAATTAGCTTCACTCGAGTTTTTTATGCTATAAATTCATTTTGCATTAACATAGTAAAAAAAGTTCGTCTCTCAGATTCGCCTGGTAGGCCTAGCATAGAAACTATGAACAACCTGGGCAAAGCCAGTGTAGTTGATGCTTTATATGCGAAATACTGGAATTGTACCATTTTCTGAATCTTCGTCTTCTATCGTCAAGTGTTTGGAATGGTTATTTTCTGAATCTAAAATAAAACACAGTGTCTCAGTAAAAAATCAAAGTGCCAGCTTTCTACATTTGTTAAGACGCGTGAGAACTAATCGTTGTTTAACGCAAAATTAGAGCATATCATAGTTGGCATATTATGTTTGCGAATGTTTTGTCTATAAACAGCATAAGATTTTACATGGAAATTGTGGAACATATCCGACATGTTGAATGGCAAATTTGTGGCGTTGACATTAAATAATTAACTATGGCACAAAAACGTTGTAAGTAACGTTCCGGTTTCACAGGATGCGTGTGATTATATAAGTGTTATTTAATTGGAAGTATTAAGACAATTATAATAATTTCCTTAAAAAGCTGTCTTCGAAATGCTGAGTATTCCTTCAGAATGTGAGCCATGCAGGCGTTGGCGTTGCCTAAATAAGGCACATACGGGTGAATCTGAACTGATAACAATCAGCTTGGCCTAAATGTGTCTTACGTGATATATGCCAGTTATGTGTTGCATTTAAAATATGCCACCTCGACTGTTTCTGAACATACATATATGCAAAGATCTTCCTTTTCATAATTAGGACAAAGACGGTGTTAATACCGCGGTTCCCTGCACCACGCAATGCAGTTTTTTTTTTAAATTAATTAACTTTTCTTCGTGATGTCTGCAGCAACACCTTCTTGTACGAAGACGATGCAAATTTCAATAGGCTTTTGATATTTTCATTGAAATTAATTCGATAATAGCTGTGAAGTCATGTGTCTATTGTCATGATATCTGCAACATCATTGGAAAAATCAATTTGGCATAAAATTACAAGAATGATAAGGAAATTTACATCACTTATTCATTGTAAACGTTGATTTAGGTGTAGATGGTGGTATTAAAACTTGTTTTATCTTAATGGAAAACGTTGCCTATTATGGCAGACTTTGATATCCACTTTTTGATTAAGAAAATGCATCTAAGACTGAATGATGTTGAAGACATATTTGCAGCATGGCGTAAATTGTTGTGGCATAAAGCATATACCGTGTTGTATAATTCAAGTACACTGGATAAAAGTACTTTTTGAAATTTTTTCTGATATGAAGAAGATAGAAGGCTATCAATTATAGTCGCATAAAATTCGTTTTCGTACTTGAAAAAATCATCTCATAATCTTTCAATTACTGTTATTATTTTTAACAGTAATTAGTTTAGGCTTATAGGATCAGTAATGCCGCCCAACAATTTTATTCACAAACTCGTCTATAATTAAGTGTACGAACTTAGTGAAAGTAAACCAGGCCTTCTTGAAAATTATAACCCCATTGAAGAGTCGACCACCCCATATTTTCTGCTCGAAAATGCTCGTATTGCTCAAATTGTTTGAAATCGTAACAATCTTTCATTATAAGTTCATTACATAAACAAGGTTGAGTGCACAATAATGTATTTTAAAGGTCTGGAACACCTATGTGACCATAAAGATCCTATTTTCTTATGATTTTTCTTGAGTTTCAAATTGGCTCCTTGCTGAGTTACTTTTCATTGTCCACTATTGTGATCAAATCAAGGCTGTGCCAAAATGGATCTCATTGCGATAAACTTAAAGGATAAGGAAGTCTATGATGATATTTTGTTTCTGTAAATGCACTTTTTGATCGACAAAACGGGGTGTACAATAGATTCGAACAATGGAAACAACACCATACCCTTGCGCTTTCTTTTTTAAAAAAATATAACTACAATTGCAGAAAACAGCAGTTTTTATTTGATAACGGGGCATGTGTTAAAGCATCCTAGAAAACCCCATAGAACTGGAGAGTTCATTGTGTGTTTAAACCGTTATGAGTAACTTATTTTGAATAGCAATTTATTTTTATGGTACACTAAGCTTTTATTTATTGGTGGGAACTTCGGTGATAAATTTTCCTGTCATATGTCATTTACTTTAGCCTGACAAGAATTATAAAGTATAGAGGATAAAGCAAGATCATGAATGTACAATAATAACTCGCAAATTAAATAACCCTGATATACATGCAGACATATCAAGGATTATACATTCGTCGACGATATCGTTTTGAATGAAGTTATTGATATCTATTCATGCATTTTTATTTTAATTAAGCCATGGAAAATTGTTACGTGTTCGTCGAAACATTTTTTTAGTTCTGCTCTGAAAACTTTTTAAATTTCAGAGATTAACATACAGTACATGCATATATAGGGATCCGATAACTGGTTGATATAAATTTATTGAAAAAGTATGAGAAAGTTTGGAAAATATATGCATGGGTGAATTGATTGTTAGTTTATAATTAAGGACATAAACTTTTCCATAAGTACAGAAATGTAAAAAATGGATCTTTTTTGTGTCCTATCCAACTGACCTAATTATACTCACATTAAAATTATTTATTCAAAGTTAGGAGTTAATATTCATAATCTATTTAAAAATGAGACTGGGTAAACTAGTACATTTTTCGGTTATCAAAAAAGAAAAGGTCATTTTCGACCCCGAAATTATATATATACTATACATGTATACAGTATATAGCGAGAAGTCAGTATGCTAGTATCGGTTAAAAACTAGATTATTGGATGCCTGATTAAACTACGCATACTATTAACGAATGCTTTTCAAGAAAATTGAAATTAGTTTTATCAATAAAAACTGGAATTACGTGTATAATATCAAACCAATTTACTTTCTTTCTCTGTCGAGATTTAAAATTTAAAAATCGTGATTACCGTTCGTGTTGAATTCAGTTTAATCCTCATCGTTGAACAAACCCCAGCGCTTTAATAAACAAATACCTATATACTCGCATTAAAAATACACAGTTTATACTCATGACCCAATTGATATGACAATGATACTCGAAATCAATTTTTGTAGAACAATGGCAATACGATCTGATACGTTTTCAATGGACGTGCTCGGAATTTACAATGGAGGAGCATCCTTTTGAAAAAGGTCACCATCATTGATTTATGCTTAAGTGATAGAATAATTCAATAAATAATATATACGCTGTTTAGGACCTAATTCGAAACAATAGGTTCAGAAATGTTCAGCTAAACGTGAACTTGATATTTTCAATATGTGCGCAATTCACGGCTGAAGAGAAATCGTATAATAGCCAATTTAAAAAAAAAACATAAAGCCAATTATCTTTAAATTTCAGCAAGTTTTTTGAATGTTTAAACATTAATGGAGCGGTACATTGAAAGCATCTAAATGACAATGGCAGTGGTCAGGGCTGGAATGTAAATTAATAAAACTTTCTATAAGACAAGGTAGACAATTATTTCTAATCATCAAAATTGTCATGAAAATTTGAAGCATTTTAAGAATTAGAAATGTTGATGCAAGTAAAATCATTGTAGGACGAGCATGCATTTCCAATAACCATATATGGCCTTTTGCAAACGAAATCTCATTTCTAAAAACATTATGATTTTTTTTAAATATTGCTAAACCCGGAGAAATAAGTCACTTCTTTACTATACGACATATTCTAAACACATTGCATTTCGTATAATAACATATGTCAGTTATTTATGAAATTAAACTTTATAGTACGTGTACTTTTTAAGTTTAAATGCTGTTGGCGGGTTTATGTATGTAAGCTTAATTTAAACGCAATTTGCCATCTCTATTGATTGAGTGTGATTTATATCCTGATGTATGAGAAATGGCTTCAAAATTGACGAGCAAAATTATTCTTGTAAACACGCATCTGGCACCATTCTGAATGTTCTCTAGATTTATACGCTCATTTGGAACTTGTGTTATCAAAGTTTTCAATGTTAAATAACACATCATATGTCCATTAGAAAATGTGGCGCCTTAAGAGCATTTTTGCTCGTCTTCACCCTTAAAAAAAGCGGGCTAAAAAGCATTTTTAATTTATCTATTTTTTGATAGTTTTTCAATAAATTTAACAAAAACATCGCCCAGTATTTTTTGTTTTCCATACAATTTATTTTTAAAAATCAACTTTTAATTTTGTTCAAGTTACTGGACGCTTTTATCTTCATACCTTCTTCCTTTCATTTTTTTCGATACCTACTCTATATTCGCAAGGTAATAAAACTTAATTGCTTTCATTTAGGCATAATTAATAATTTGGCGAGATGAATTATCCCTAATTGCTTTAAATATTCATCAGGTTAATGTAATTGACCTGCTTAATGCTTATACGCAAAATTATATGAAAGCTGTATATCTAAGGTATGATAAGCAGAAAACACGTGTGTTGTTTGATCATTGCACTAAAGATCTACATGATCGCTATTCTGATTTCTTTATGCTATAGCATACAGCAGAGCATTTCTTAGGAGTGTATTCTTGTGTTTGTTTCATGTACTATATCTTGAAATAAATTCAACCCGGGTATTAATGAAAAATGCACTGCGATTTATCTAAAGTGGCGTTAGGGCAAATACTTTTCGAGTCATTCATTGGAATAAGTACCTGTATGATTAGACCTGCAGTTAAATTGAATGTTGCTGTTAACGACTCATACAATTTCCGTGAAGCATTTTGCGAGTAAATTCACTGATTTTCATTCCTCCTTTTATGAATATATGTACACAATGAAAAAATATAAATCAGAACACTCACTAATGACGTATCTTTGCATAGTCATAAATGCATCGTTATGCTACTTCGATTTTTCCACTTTAGTTATTTCCATGCAAGGTCTATGCGGTGAGATGTACGTTTTGGACTGAATATTATTTCCAGAATTAGCAAATTAGCGGTTTCCATTGAAATATTTGAAGTATTTTATACATGAAGGGACCTTTATTTTTAAATTAATTTGGATTTTTCTAAGAAATTTTCAAAAAACTAGTTTTCTAATGACAAATTGTAGCTTTCGAGTAATACATTGTAATACTTTATGCACTACTAATCTGTAACATGTCAAAATAGATTGTATTTTCACGAATCTGTATTATTCAAAGCAAATCAACATTTTTCAAAGAAAATATGGAGCGGAAACTACTCCGTCATTTTAAAATGTTAAATACGTTTTTTCAACCGTGCCTTAAAATACCCATCCAAAAAGTTTTGTAAATTATTAAACGGAATAATAGCGGTATTTTATGCAAAAATATTTGAAGAATAAAGTCCAAAGCAGTGTTCCATAAATCTCCTTGTTTATTGAAAAATATAATTTCATGTGCGTTTTTCTTGAAATACCTCAACAATTTGTTTTCATTACTCATCTATACTCTCTAGTTTACTAAACGTTTCATTCAATTTGTGATGTAATAATTGGTGTATTAACTAATATATTTTTGCTTTAAAAAATTAATAATTGAATTAATAATTTTATCTTGTTGTAAATGTTGTTGCCACAGAATGTTTTTCATGACGCTTTTATACTTTTAAAAATTGCGGAATTTTGTAATTTTTTCAAATTTGTGCCTGCATAATGGAACATACTTTTATCATCTTTTTTAAATGTAAAATAATTAAAAAAGTATAAAACTGCCCTTGAAAGGTGTGTTTTGTTTACAGTTAAGGTTTGCATTTGTTTCTATTATTGTGGATGTTCGTTTTGTCCTCAAGCAACATTTCACTACCATTGTTTGTCAGTGAAAAGACTTGATCGCTAAGCATCATTAATTCACTTTCCATTTTCACTTTTCGGGTGTATGCTTAATACGCCTTTGTGTAGCCAAACAAATATGACATTCACAGTGTAGCTCACATTGTTTGTTTTTGATTAGATCCATGCGCAGTTAAGGTAGTTAAAGGTTAATACGGCCATTTGAATTCGCAATGAAAACAGAAAATGGACCATCTCTGTCTAGTGTCCATTGTGTTGGCTCATGCATTATTCTTGAGCCCCCGTCACACTCTGACCCATATCTCGCCAATGATTATTAATTTTTTTATTCAATAAGTTGACCAAGCATTTACCTGTCCAACGTTTACTTTCACATTCATGCAATAAAGCTCACTCAAGAATAACGAGGAATAATTTGTATTAGCACTTAGGCTCCTCCTTAAAAATGATAATAATTTTGAGTTTGCTATATAATGAACATCGGTGACTCTCAAGAGCATTAACTCCAAAGTATTCTAAGTGTTCATCAGTGCTCTCTTGGGATCTATAAAGAAAGTGTTTGGTTTTAAAAAAGGATTGTGACTTCGTTCAGCACAACTCGCATAGTCTTTCGGTGTGTTACAGAGAGTGTCTTAAAGAATCATAACGAAATTCAACGTATTTCAGTTTTTATTTCTGGATGCGAATTTATAGATTCGTGGATGTGTAATCGACCTCTTAAAATTTGATTTCAGGTTTAAAATGGCTTTGTCTGGAAAATGTTGGATTTGGGTGCTATTGATTGGTAAGTAAAACAATGGTGCTTATATATTTGTATAACTTAATTTAAATTTTGTTTCTCAGGGAGTATATCGCAATTTACAATCAGAGTGTTTATATTGTATATTGTTTGAGGCACGTATACCATGTTAAGTAGTAATTTTGAAATTATTCAAAGATGCCTTAAATGTATTAAAATTAAAACATTAGCAAACATACTTTTTCAAAGTTTACAAATTTAAGCGTTCGATTTATTTGCATAGTTTGTTAGTACGCTTTGTAGACATTAATCATGGATTTCAAAGAAAATTAAAATTTGAATTCAAGATTGAATTAAAAATTATAGACTCTGAGGGCTCACAACGATAAAAAGAGGCCATGTGTATTTTTAGATGCACAAAAAATAAAATAGGTTCAGTCACAGTATACGTTGGTTCAGCTCCATAATAAATGTAATTCAAGGATAACTACTATTTCGGTTCGTAGCTTAAGTTGACCTAGCAGAAGGATCTTATCAAACACTATTGTTTTACATCGTTACGTAAAGAAACGCAATGTTAGTTATACATGTACATGTAGCTAGGAATACGCCGTTTTAATGTCGTTCATCTACATGGTGTAATCAATTTAAAAAAGTGAAAAACGGAAAGTTTTTTATCCGGATTTTCATTATTATTGTAGATTTTCATGTTGTAACTTACATCAGGATTGTCGAATATCAATTTTTCAATGAAAAATCTTTACATGAATTTTCTAAGCATATGATACTATAAAATATACAAAATTGCACAAAATATATTTAAAAAAACGATCTTGAGAAATTTTTGTAAATATTGATTTTCGTAAATTACATTATGTTGCATGCAATGCAATGATCAAGTCAATTGCATGTCATAGCGCTCAGAACGTTGTTCGTCTAAATTTGGTGACCAAATTTCTGCACATTCTCGCAACATTATCTCTGGCAGTATAGACAATTATTTTAATCAAACAAGCAGCCATTTCATAAAAGAAGATACACTTTAGTTCGTGAATTGATATTTTAATTCGCAATAATAGTTTTAGGATATACATTAAATGTAAACGATTTTTTTCGAATTTTCATATTTTTATTTCCAGTTTCTTCATCAGTTTGCCAAAGTTCACGGCCCAGTCGATCCAGTTACGACATCAATGATTTGCCTCCAGTCTATTATCCTGGCACTTCTATAGCAGGGACAAATAAAGGCATTTATGAGGAATGCTCAGCCTCAGACGACGATCCCGATGGCGATTGCATCGTTGGCACTGCTGGACGAGATTATCCCGTCTACTCCTCGATTTATTCAACAGGATTTTCCTGCAGAGACTTTTCATCTCCTGGATATTATGCTGATGTCAGAACCGGGTGTCAGGTAAAGTATTTACTTTACAGACAATTTTAAAACGGCCTCGGTTCGGATTAATTTAAACCTTAATTTATCAAGAATCTAGAAAAAAAACCTCTGCGAGCCTTGTGAAATTTCAAGGTTACACTAAAATAAACAATTCAACTGAAACGTGAATATTCTTTTTGATGACGAATACATGTAGATGATTAGTACAACCCGCACCTATTTTGACAATGGTCAATTTATCTAATGAATATATACTATGCATGTACGTTTTACAGTTTTCAAGTGTTATATGAACAGGATAGGTTAAAAATCCTTAAGGGCAATCAATTAAAAATTTAATTAGGCTTTGACATACCCTTTATGATTTTAAACTAAATCCTCTTTGGCCGATTGCTCCTATTCAGGTCATCAATCTTCGAATTATTTCTGAAGTCGTCATGCAGAACTTGTCTTAATCAGCGTTCAAACGTAACAGAAATGGTGCCGACGTACATCTATAAGTCTAAGCTGGTATCGAGCGAATTTTAAACAAGTGAAAGTCATTTTGTGAAGCATTAATTTCACATATTAAACGACAGGAAAACGATATCGTGCGTGGTGACTTAACAATACAGCTTAGGGTTTAGGAAGTCCTAGAAAATTAAGGATAGTTACATGGAGCATTAGCTAAGCGCCCTGGTTAAGGAGCCGTTAAACTGCATATTTACTCTGGTTTAAAATTAACATATGTATGACTTCCGGGAATATGCAAATCATTCATCATAGTCTGTATACAATGCGCAGTAATTCACTTTCCAAAATGAGAAAGCATCTACTGTAGTCAATGAAAAAAGACATTGCTATGTAAATTGGACTTCTATGTATACGTTGTGCTCGATAGCATCCTCACTAACAATGATCACTTAAACGTGACTACTTAAACAATTAACACGAACAACTCGCTAGCTATATGATTTGCAATCGTTGAATATGCATGACTAGCTTAGATTAATTGTGTGCATTGTTTTGTGCTTTTAAGATATCCCATTTTTTATATTTTGAAACACGCAAATGTTCTGTGGTTGCTAAACAGTGCATCATGTTTCGCTGGAGCAATTGCATAAACTTATTGCAAAACTTACGGCATTATGTTGAAAATAGTCAGAAAAACCAGCAACCAATTAATTCGTGCTGAACTGTCTGAGTCTATATCTGTCGAGGAAACTATATGTATAATTTTATAAAAGAGTACAGTATTCTCTTTGCAAACTCTATCTCGGCGGTAAATTGCGATCTAAGTAGACGAATAAGATTTCCTTTGATTTGTGTGCACTGTGCATAAAGTCAAAAATGCCTATTTTTAACATCGACACTTTCACTCAGGCTTTTAGTTATTATAATTCTAACTTATACATGAATTTTGAAAATTTCGTCTAGGTTTTTCACATCTGTTCAGTTGGAGGACGCAAACATAGCAACTTATGCCCCAACGGAACAATCTTCAATCAAGAAGTCTTGGTCTGCGATTGGTGGTACAACGTGGACTGCTCTTCGAGCAATTATTTCTTCGGAGTGAATGACTACGTCCATGAGGCGTCCAAAGAGGCAACGAGAAACTATAACAACTACCCATACAAGACCCACGAATATGGTGACAATTACAGACAGGAGTCCTACAAGAATGTTCCAAACTATGGACCATCAAAAACCCCGGATTTCAGCTATCAAGCCTATGAGAACAACAACTACGACCATGCGCATGGTCCATCAATAACGCCTGAGTACACCCCTGTCCATGGTTTAACAAAAAACCCTGATTTCAGCCATCAGAATTACGACAGCAATAACTACAACAACGACAACATTAACTACAACAACGACAACAATAACTACAACAACGACAACAATAACTACAACAACAACAACAACAATTACGCGTCGCCCTATAGTCCACAAAGAACCCTTGATTACGTCACAGTCCATAGTCCATCAGGAACCTCTAATTACGATCATCAGCTGCACAACCGTCAACATTTCCGAAATGCCCTATCGAGTCCACAAGTCTACGATACCCCTCGTGAGTATGGCACACAAGTAAAAACGGTGCCCAAATACATCATTAAAAACGTTGGGATTGGAGAGCAGGCTATCCCCCAATATGCGAGCACGCCCGTTTACAACGAACCCTATGACGAAACTCCGGAAGTACAACAATACGATTCTGCCAGTTACGCATCTACCGTCAAACCAACTTATAAGAAAAAAACAACCAGGAGCAATGACAAATCAAAGGCAAGCAAATCGACCAAAAGCAAAAATTAAGCGCATCTCAAAACGATTCGTAAACAATCTCTCCAATATTTTTTGTTTTTCAAAAATCATGAATTGGTCAGTATGCGCTACATCTAAATGTAGTACATCCGCACAAAAAGTTAATATTTCAAGACGCATGGATGTGTGAAAGTTAATGTAAGTGGAATGAGCCTAATTATTTTCAATTCGTGGCATTCTTTATTTGTTTTTTGTTTCTTTGTAAAAAAAAGTAAATAGTATCATGCTTTTGGACTATACAAAATTTAATCTATATTTCTGATAAGTAAATATCAAGCACTAGAAATAAATAAATTTGTAAAAGATCAATAAGAATGAACTTTTAGTCAAGTTTAATAGTTATTTTTATATCTGATAATCCAGTCACTGGCTCTATAAATCGAATATCACACTACCTCAACAATTTGTAATATTTAAGGAACTATGTTACTCAGTTAACATTTGGCATTAAGTAGCTTGAATTGTCACCAGAAAATGCACGCATTTACTGTGAATCATGGCAAAATCTAGTTTTAACACAATTTTTAACGTTTTAATATATTCTTTAATCCATATACAATACATTCACCCATATTGTATGTTTTAAGACAAATGCTGCATGTTTGTTTGTTTTTTAATTCCCCTAAACGCTCCACATTTCAAGAAGCCAAAGTCTCAAAATAGTCTACAAACAAATATACATGTACAATCGTTCCCTTTCTGTATATCCGATGTATAGTAATAATACGTACATTGTACAATGTTTTCATATGTTTACTATTATCATTCTATCGTAGTATATTGATACTTAAGCATTTGGGTGATTTATTAGAAATTTATATATATACAGTACATGTATTTATATTATTTTTGTCTATTAGCAATGATTTATATTATTTTTGTCTATTAGCAATGATTTATACAGAAGGTCATGCTATATTGTAAATAATTCCCCGCGACTTGAACCGATTTCGTTTTGGAATTTATTCTCTTAAATATGAAATAAAAGATTTTTATTTATTCATTATCACTCTTATTTTAATGTACGCTATAAACTCTCGTAGTAGAATCGGGATTTTGGGCATTATAAAATTTATCCAATTCTGTATAAATTATCGATTATACATACTGTAAATACAATTAGTAAGTGCTATACGTTTTACTTTGTGGAAGTACATGTATTTTATTACTTTACGCTAAAAATTAATTATTAAAAAATTATTTAAATACAAAACGCAACTTATCAACGCAATTAATATATGTTATATAGTATGTGCATGAAGTTTTATTGCACTTTAGAAGATAGGACAACATTAACATTGTTGAAAATATCCATGAGTTACTTAAGAAATGTTGAAAATATCCATGAGTTTCTTAAGAAATGTTGAAAATATCCATGAGTTACTTAAGGAATGTTGAAATAATCAGTAGTTTACATTTATTTTATTTCAGCAGGCAATTAATACCTCGTTTAGTGCTTTCACGTATTTGCATTACTCACATTTTTGGCACCAACTCTCAAAGTCAACTACAAGTACTGTACGTAGATATTTCTTAATTTACTTACACATACAGTATAATCTACATGCATGAGTGCATTTTATACTTTCTGATATCATCGTCGGCAAAAATATCACGAACATTGGGAAGCACTGAAACTTTTTAAAGCGTTTAAGATAAGTACATTGTTTTATTTCATTTTAATTAATATGAAATACATTGTATAGAGACATTTGGCTTATACTGTTTATATTAAAGAGTTACCAGAGTTTTACGAAAGCAAATCATTTGCGAAATCCGTATTGAGAGAAGGACTCGGTACCCGGAGCATTGTTCTTTGACTGGACAGTTGGTACTTTCTCAGTTTGCACATGAATTTTCTGGAAATCAACAGGGGGCGACTGAACTGCGTTTGGGCCAAGAGGACCTGAATTGATTGCGTTGGGGACAAGGTGAACTGCTTCAACTTTCCGTACATCATCGGTACTTCCTGGTATACATTTTGATGGCGTCCAAGGAACTGCTTTGGTTGCGTTGGAGCCAAGGGACACTGCTTGGACATTCCCATCCTCATCGGTTCTTGCCGGATTACATTCCCATGGGATGAAAGAGTTTACGTTGACATCGTAAAGGCCCACGGCAGTTGTGCAGTCAAAGTCATAGTAGTGGACACAAGCTCGTTGGCGTTGATCAAAAATGGTTCCGTTGTTGCAAATGCTGGTCCATTGTTGACCATCAGCGCAGATATGATAAATCTGGAAAAGTATAAAAAACAATAACTTCGTTTAGCGCTTGGAATTCACCATAAGACTCGTTGTCTACTATTTTTTAATTTTTAAATGTCGATTCCTAAAATAGCATTAATTATTGGCTGGTTTTAATTTTCTCACAGTTGTTTCAAAATTTGTTACTGTCAGAGTTAACACGAAATTTCAAAAGCAGATTTGCATTCTTACCTGGCAGCCATATTCTGGATCTGCGTAAAATCCTGGATATTTATGTTCTGCGCAATTAAATTTGAAGGTAAGTAGAATTGTTTCATAAGGATATGCAGGGTAGTCTGGTCCAGCGATTCCCCTAATACCGTCACAGTCTGAGTCTAATTCGCCTCCAGTTACGCATGGCTCCGCGTCCGCTCCTTCGAGGTCTTCTGTTTCTTCCTTCACTTCCGTTTCTTCCTTGACTTCGAGTGCATTCAATGCCTCATTTTCATCTTTGAATTGAACTGTGTTACCTAATTTGTTAATCGGTCCTGCATTACCGAAGTTCACTGCTACAATCGCTAATAGACCTATGGTTTGTTTTTGAGGAAAAAATATTATAAAGAAAACTTTTATAAGAACATACATTCACGCATGTACACTGTACAGTATACAGTAATGCTTCTAATATTAAATGTTCGTAAACTTTCAACGAGATCAAAATGAAATACTCCATAACATACCAAATACGACGACACATTTCATTTTCCTGAAAACGACAAAAATAATCACAACTTGTTATAGATGCCTTTTAGCAATTTTTTTCTCGCTAAAGGTTGTCATACTGTACAGGTTTGTCAAGTCTTTTATGAGTTTGTCACTTATTGTCATTTATGCATCTTAATTTCAACTACCCAGCTTTAATAATATTTTTGAAATATTTTTTATTTTAAGGTACAAATTTACAATATTGTGTACATACATGTAAGGTACAAGTGTACTGCGAAAAAACTGGAGAAGTACAGAATTCAAATATTTTGGAATAGTGATGATCAAACAGATACACAGTAAAATTACTTTGTAACAAATATACTGTACTTACTATGATGTTTGGGGGTTCCTCTGCAAGGGTCTTCAGTTGTTCTATCCGAGGTTCTTCTGTTGCCTTAACATGAGCCAGGAGACTTCTTAAATAGTGAAAGTGAATGGCCTCAGGACAAAAGGGTTGGGAGTTACTGCAAGGTCCTTTGGGGACTCTTCGGAAATTCTTTCCTTTCAATTGGACAGTTGAAAATCAGATAAGAGTATTGTTTTGTAAATGGAGACTAAAATAGAAACTTCGGTAGTTGTCCGCTTGGTGAAGAATCTGGAAGATTGTCTAGAATTGTCAATCCCGGCCTATTTACTCGTTTTTGCTAAATCTTATAGCGGATTTTGTCAACGGTGGGAATCGGGTCAAAATGACTACAGATTTGGCACACGTTTTATTGATCAAATGAAAACATGCAAATTTACATTTTCGATTTATTCCTTTTAAATAAAATGCTCCAAAGATCGTAGACAAGCATTAGGTAGCACTGAAAATTTATTGAATTTGAAATTACAACGTGGAAATGGTTCTTCAAATGATAAATTTATATTGATTCTCGAAAGGTGATAATGCCATATTAATTAAAGTGTTATTTTGCAATGGCAATTCATATATATAATTGTACTGTATTCCGATAAAAGGGAGAGGAACAAGCACTTATTTTAAGGCACCCAAGGGTTACTTCAACTCAGTTTGACTATTTTTAAATCACCCTTTCGTCCTTGAAAATTTAGAAAAGTAGGGTAGAACAAACTTATCATTACTTTAAACTATTGGCATGCAGTAAATACCATAAATCGTAAATGTTTTGCTATTTTCGGTATAAAGATAGCACGGTCTACAGAATCGCCAGATTAAGCTAATTTGTTAAAAATATGATTTCAATAAATGTAATAAATTCATTGATTTATTACTTTAATATCAATTTTGCCTATGGAGACAAATGCATGTGAGAATTCAGGAAAGAACATGCAAAAGGTGCCCATATGGGGTACCTGTTGAGTGTTGACCCATATAGTAGAGACCCAAGGACACTATGTCAGGGCCAAGTGCCTCGTTTGTGCCTAAAATTAGCCCTTTGTATGTGCCCTTTCCAAAAGAAAAAGCTTTTCGATGTATTTCGTCTTCGGTGGGACGTCTAAAAGCCCAGCGAATGAGATGCGGCCAGACAGTCTGGCCAAACATACATAAAAAGAAAATAAAAAGAAATCATGCAGTTTCTAAAATTAGAATAAGCAATATGCTATTTAAGCTATTATATCTGAGCAATAAGCATGTATAGATGAAAATGTGTTACCTGTTTGCTCGTAAAGAAATCGAAAACACCATCTCGAGGAAAAGCTAAATAATAATCATACTAGTTAAAACACGACAGGACCGTTAAAAATACCAGTATTAACGGATAAAATGACTCATTCTGCAATGTATTTATTTTATAATTATTTTACACTGTAGAGTAGGCACAGGGGCAGTGTGCTTGTATGACATTACTGTACATGTAAAGTTACTTGTCAAATTTTATAGGCTACATGTAGATAACAAAAAAGAACAGCCTTTAATCGCTCGTTAGTAATGTTTGCATGCTACTATTGGGTAAGAGCACGCTGACACTTATTTCATTAACTTAAAAACCAGTATCGCCTAGTGGTATGAGTCTGCAATA
>JAQGAO010004064.1:0-15829 GCA_034697705.1 Ommatoiulus sabulosus | reverse complement strand
CTTTCTGCGTTCAATCCGGAATTGGAATGGTTTACCTAAGGATAGCCAGAAACTTAGGGAAATCCAATTTAATGGCACTATTGGGGTCCATTGTGATTCGGATTCCTAGTCCGATTTTACTTGTAATACTTCCCTACCACATGGCACTGTATTTGCTGACTGTAGGAGTAATACTTTGAATTGAATTGAATAACTAATAAAATTTGACAGTAAATCACTCATTTTTGGCTCATTTGCTAGACACCCTGTAAAGAACTCGCATGTTCTCCGCCCACTTTAACACGGAGCCCTCAATTGCACCAATTGCACCTAAATTTCATCATAGGTAGCGTGTTGAAAGTTCACGCACAACTGCCTCTCAAAAAGAGAGATAACTTGCGCAACTGACTTCTGTGACGTCACGATGACGTATTAGGAGCGCACTCCCGCCGGAAGTTGGTGTGTCATCAATTCGCGCAACCAATGAACAAACGGGAGAGCGTTTACATGCACTCTTGGTTGCGCTAGTGAACACCCCTAATTTAAGCACTGCTCAAATGGCACTAAACATGAAAAGCAACCAAACACTGCATGGTGGCCGATATCAAGGGGCCATAGATCTACTATATTATTCTATTTTCTGCCTTAAACTTATTTGAAGTTTTTTCCCTAGTGGAATCTTGAATGAAGTTTACTTAAATATATTTGCGTCTTTTACAATGTAAAGCTTCTAGCTTCGGGTTATATCGTATTATCAATGTTATCTTTAGACGAAATGAGGTTCTTCTTGATTTCTTTAGTTTTCATAATTGATTAGACGACTGTTTTTCTACTCTGCAAACTGTAACAACGTGTCGAAAAACAATGAAAGGTCTTTTTAATTACGTCTCATCCGCTATGCTTTTAAAAGGTTATCTTTTTTTGTTGTTTCGTTTTGAAACAGGCATTCATGAAGAACCTTAGAGATTTGTATCTAATTGGCTGTACACGCATGCGCTATTACGTTTTTCGCATAGTTTAGGCATTTAAAAAAACTGCTCAAGAGGAATACTATAAATTTCCCTTGCTTATTTTAGGCTTAACAGGAAGCCTGTAATACTGTAAATTCTATGTACAGTCGAAAATTTTAAGACGAATCTCGAGGGACGTCAAAATTTGTTCGTTTAAACCGTAGTTCGTATAATCGGAAGTCGGACAAAATGTGTTCAACATCATTTTAATTTCCTTTTATAACATTTTGCATTAATTTTATATAATGTAACTTTACATTGAATTTTACTTTATTTTATAACAGTTCACATCATTTTTCTTTCCTTTTATATCATTTTGCATTAATTTTATATAAATTTACATTGGTTGTTATTTTATTTTATAACAATTTACATCATTTTGCAATTATTAAACATTTATTTTATATCATTTTGTAATCATGTTTTTCATTTAACATAATTTTTCAATTATTTTTATCATATTGCATTCATTTGATATCATTTTACATTCATTTCATATCAGTTTATATCATTTTACTTTCTTTTTACATCATTTTTTAATTATTTTTCATCATTTTTCAATTATTTATATCGCATTGTATTTATTCTAATCATTTCATATCAGTTTATATAATTTTACTTTCATTTTACATAATTTTGTAATTATTTCACATTGATTTTATATCATTTTGGAATCACATTATTTCATTTTACATCACTTTTTCAATAATTTATATCGACTTGCATTGATTTTATATTAATTTTAAATCAATTTAGATCTTTTTATATTTCTGTTTAAAATCTCGAGATATACATACATATATATATATATATATATATTTATCACTGAGCCATTAGCGTAAGACGAGAAAAAGAGCAGAAATGAGACAAATTAGATTAGGAGTGTTTGCGTCGTGCTTCGTTTAATTATTTCTTCGGAGGGTCATTAATTTCATCGTAATATAAAACTCGATTTATTTAATAAAGCAGATGCTCGAATTCATCACGATTTTATTTAGTGGAGATTTTATTTCTGAGTTTTTTGGATGATGTTTATCTAGCCGAGAAATTAGCTATTTGGTGTGTATAAGTTTATGTTGTAAAATAATAAAATACGAGTATTTTCACTACGATTCAATGCATCGAACGAATTAAAGATGCACCTTTTAGCGCGTTTCCAATTATCGATTTTTTTTCTTACAAAGCTAGCTTCCATGAAGCTAGGGGATTGCGCGTGCTACACCACCTGGTCATGCAGACGTGGAAGCCAGCATGCGCAATCTGGCAGCATTTTTCAAAGTTAGTTCCATTTCTGTCTTCCATTTTGGTTTCAGAAGGTTAAACACGGGTTTCATAACTCTGGGGATATTTCATCGAGAGTTAATTGGTGCAACACAAACATCTAACCCGAAGGTTAATCTGGAGTAAAATTTTAACCCAAGGTTAGTAAACCTCAGATTTTAACCTAAGTTGGTGCAACCGGCCCTTAGAGATTGGACCACTAAGAAAGGCTGTCACACAAGAGAAAAGTTATATCCGGAAATAAATTGCGAGAAATTTATTCCGACAGAAACAATTTCCTGTCGCTGTGCACGTCACGGAGCTATATTTTTAGAATATATCCTTACCGTATATGACAGCGCTGTTTCGAAGTGTATTGTGTTTAGCAGGACCAGCTTTAAAATCTCTCAAATGCTGTCTCCTTTCATGCAATGTTTCTGCCCGCAAATAGTCGTGTTGTTCGCGTCTCTAAAAAGCTTTTTTTTTTTTGAAGGCTCGAGTCGTAAATATTCACGTATTTTATTTTTCCGATCCAAGTTTTTCTAAAACTGCTCTCCGAAAACGCAATTTCCATTTCAATTTAGGGGCATTAGGTACAAATAGGCGAGCAAGATGGCGATTGAGTAGCTGCTGAATTGCTCTGAGGGACCGTCAAAATGGCCGATTTAGGGCTGGGTTCATCCATAATTTAGACATCGTGCGAAGGTGACGAAATGAAAGAGAAATCAGCGTTCAAAAAGGGTTTTTTTTATCGGAAAAGGATGGAGCAACGGGCTTTAGTTGATCAAACATTTGGCATTTTGAACGAAGAAAATATATCAAGGATGGAAAGAGGTTGCCCCTGGAAATATTAATGTTGGGCAAACAGGACGAACAGCGAAGCGATGCCGGGAAAGCTGTTCACGATGGATTTATTTCGCTATAGGGAAACTTCGTTATAACTAACCTTGAGACACGTCGAAAATTTGTTCGATTTAACCGTAGTTAGTATTATCAAGGGGTTCCCCCTCATCTGGAACACCGTGAAAAGTCTGGAAACTTGAAAATGTCCGTAAACGTCAGGAAACTTGAAGATGTCTGTAAAAGTCAGGGAACTTGAACATTTCCATAAAAGTCAGGGATATTCAACGTATTAATGTTGTCATAATCCAAAATGAATGTTTCCATCTGGTTAGATTGGTTCCCATTTGCAAATATTTGCAAAATTTTCAGCGGATTCCGAAGGCAAATTTGCAAAATTTTCAACGGATTCCGAAGGCAAATTTGCAAAATTTTCACCGGATTCCGAAGACAAATTTGCAAAATTTTCAACGGATTCCGAAGGCAAATTTGCAACATCTTTTACCGTACCCGAAGACAAATTCGCGAATTTTTTCACGTTTTACAAGATCTAATTTGCAACATTTTCAACAGTTTTCAAGTTTATATTCATAAAACTTTCAGAGGAGTTTACAATTTTTCACAGATTCTGAGGACAAATTGTCAAAATTCTCAACCTCTTCGGAGTACAATTCTTTTCAATTTGCAGACTTTTCCGAATACAGATTTACAAAAATTTCGACATTTTTCGAATACAAACATATACATTATATTTATATTTTTTTAAATTGTGCATATTTTTTTTTTCATGCTAAGTTTTAAAAATATCAATTTGCAAGATTGCGTATTTTCAATCGTCAATTTTGATATTGCCACTGGTCCGGGAAATTTGTTTAAAAACCTGGAAAAGTCAGTGAAGTTGAAAATGATATTTTGGGGGGAGCCCTCTATGCGTTGGGTCGGGTTTTGTACAAATTTAGACGAAACTTTAGTTCTTATCGTTGAAGTCACGTTCCGTCTGACTTCCGATAATAGAAAAGCTATAATGATTTCTTAATTTTTGTTTTAAAAATTTTTTAAAATATTATTTTGGAATTCGCTTTTTCTCTCCTTTTCTTATTAAGCGTCTTTTCTTTGCCCTTCTTTTGCTTTTCAACCATAATAAAACATTCTAAAATCAAAGAAAAAGTGATTGTTGGAGAGCGATTCTCATCATTAATTCGCAAAAAACACGTCCCCAAGCCTTGGCCAATCCCTTAGTGAAGGAAACTTTACGTTTCCCAAACAAATCATGATGGCGAGTTCCCCGCTATTATTCGCACATCCTCTTCAAATGAATTATTTAAAAAACGTTGGATATTTGTTAGTCATGGAGCGAAGTTGTAAATAACTGTAGGCCTAATTTTGTAATCCTAACTCGTTAGGAGTTGATGGAGTTGCGCTCGTTTTCGCCGCACTCGAGTTGCTTAATTCGCAAACAAATCGCATTGAATTTGTGATACGGAGCGCGAATTTTTAGCCCTCCTATCGATCCGAAATAGATTGATTTTTTATTCTTTCGCTATTATTTTCATGCGGATGGCGTGTAATATGAATGTAAGGATGAAAAGGTGCGCTCTATAGAAATGGCGTTAGGCTTATTTTGATCCGGGGGTGAAAGATGCTCGCGTGCGTGTTTAAGGGGTATTTAGGCGGCCTAGAGGGAATTTACTCGGAAATAATGCTTTAGTTTTCAACAAAAATGAGTTGCATACAACTTGGATTAAAATGCTTTCGATAATAAGAATCAGTTCAACCTGGTGAAAAAACATCGCGCGAGGGACGTCAACGTGTTTTCGTTTAAAGCGTAGACTCGTATTATCGGATGTCGGGCAAAACGCGATTTGAATAATATATTTAAATGTGAAGTTAAAATAAAGTTACATCGAAGTTCGAAGGTGGTGTAGTTTTTATCGGGAAATTCCTCATTTTTTTCGTTTGAACCGTAGTTCATATTATCAGAAGTCAGATTTCAAAGATTTCGTTTTATCAGAAGTCAGAACAATATATTTAGAACTAAAGTTTCATTGAGGTTTGAAGGTGCTGTAGTTTTTATCGGTGAATTCCCCATTTTCCTTCGTTTGAACCGTAGTTGGTATTATCAGAAGTCAGATTTCAAAGATTTCGTATTATCAGAAGTCAGAACAATATATTAAGAATTAGTTTCATCGAGGTTTGAAGGTCCTACAGTTCTTGTCGGGGAAATCCTCATTTTTTCGTTTAAATCATATAGTTCGTATTATTTTTTTATTAGACAAATAGTTAAGTACTATAGAAAAAGAATTTATGGATCGTAAAAGATTTTCAAAGATTTTATAAAAAAATATAATGTTAAAAATACGCAAATACGTACGTATACCATTAAATAGATGTCTTTTTTTAAAAAAAAAAACATTGAGTGAATTATTTCCATAAGGTAAATTTTCAGCGTGTTTTTTGAAGTTCATCGACTATTTCGGTCAAATTCACCGCAACCATTGTGATCGAATTAGGCGTCTTTTACTGTATTTGTGCGTGGCATGGCTACCATTAATGATGGCCGAGATATTTCGAACTCGAGACTTATTTGAAAACTGATGCTATATTGAAAAACCTATACATACTGTATGAAAAATCATGGATACGTGAGGGTCCACCCAACCCTTCGGGGATTTTGTCGTATAGACAGGAAGATTTCTTTGGACGAATTCACTGTATGCCGCCCATCCTTTCCGTTTTGTTTGCTTCTGAGCAATTTCAGAAGTGTGCCTGAATGCTCTTATAGCTGAAATTGAGTTTTTCTTTTCTTTTGAAAAGAGATGAAAATGGGGTCCATTTGACCATGCGAGGGATTTTCTTTTTGTTTGAATGATGAATACACGCGTGCACGGTGCAGTTGACGTGAAATCCGACTACTTTCTTCTTCTTCTTCTTGGCAATCTTTTATGCTTACGAGCATGGCTTTTCTTCGCATTAGTTAAATTGGAAATTTGCCTTTTTATGATCTTGAATTGCAATCCCTTCAATGGGCCGCGTTTCAAAGAAACTACACTTTTTTATATCTCGCATGTTTCGACCTTATTTCAGATGCGGGGTCTCGATATCGATGCTTTGTGCCACCTGTAGGAGGCGCTGCCTGACCCCGATGGGAGTAAAGTTGATACTTCTATAGGTATACTACCCGGAAAACCCGGCTTTGCCCGGGCTGTACTTAACGATAGTGATGCGAGAAAGGGAAGCAAACGAAGCGTTAGAATATCGAGTGAAGCCGACTTTGACGATTACCTGCCGTTGAATTCATTTCCCGATACCTTGTGTTTAATCCCCAGGAGAAGAAATGGTTGAATCAGCGGCCATTTTGGGAACAGGACCGCTGCGCCCCCCGTACAGATAGTAATTCGATAAAGGGAAATTGGTGGTAAAAGTGGCAGTCATATTGTGAGTAAACTGGGGTATAAAATGCGCGACCATGGACAAGGGGTAATGTTTTTAGGATCGCTAACCCCCCTATCATTTTCCTTGGTTGTTCAAAAGTATACGTGGAAAATTTGGGAGCAATCGGGTGAGTGGATGAAAAGTTTTTGCGGAACCCGAAAACAAACATACAAACACACTTTTCTTCTTCTTTATATACTGTATACATGAATGCCGAAATGTTTGTTGTTTCTGAAGGCTGCCACACACGAGGCGATTTATATCCCGAAACTTGTTTCCGGAAATATCGTTGCTCGATAGTTTCTCGTGTGTTGGGGAATATTTCCTTCGCAAACATATTTCCAGACGACCGATATATCGATGAACAATATTGCTCGATACTTCCCCGTGCTGGGAACAATTCCCTTCGCAAATATATTCTAGATAAACAATTTATCGATGAACAATATTGCTCAATATTTCCCCGAGTGTTGGGAAAATTTTTCTTTGCAAACATATTTCCACATATAAATATTTCCCCGTGTGTTGGGGGAAATTTCCTTTGCAAATGAATTTCAATGATAGAAAATGATCCTATTCTGAGCAACTTGTTTCTGGAAAGAAACTGACGTGTTTTCTGAAGACTGGCAAATGCAATGTTTTATTACGAGCGACTTATTTCTTTAAAGAAATTGACATCGTAGGTTTTACAGTCACGTGCAGAAATTTCCTTCTGTTGCATGGCCAATCAGGAAAGATGTACGTCATAGGATGAAATAAAAGCAGTGCTGTCGAGTTAGTGTAAACCCATTTTCCTTCGAAACTGTACTGCTGTCATAAACTGTATTGATATATTTTAAAAATATCGCTATTATTTGTTAGTTATCTAGACATAAAAAATAAGAAAGCTTTTTAATATTCTAATAGAAAATTAGTTTAGTGGAAAAGTAGTTAGTTTAGTAAAATTCGAAGTTAGTTTAGTAAAAAAGTCGTTAATTTGGTAGAAAAGTATAGTTAATTTGGTAGAAAAGTAGTTAGTTTAATAGAAAAGTACTTGTAGTTAGTTTAATAGAAAAGTACTTGTAGTTAGTTTAATAGAAAAGTACTTGTAGTTAGTTGGTTTAAGTTAGTTTGGTAGAAAAGTAGTTAGTTTAATAGAAAAGTAGTTAGTTAAGTAGAAAATTAGTTATCATAGTAAAAAAGAAGTTTAGTAGAAAAGAAGTAAGTTTAGTAGAGACATAGCTAGTTTAGTTGAAAACTAGTTAGTTTGGTAGATAAATAGTTAGTGTAGTAAAAAAGAAGTTAGTTTAGAAGAAAAATAGTTAGTTTAGTACAAAAGTGGTTAGTTTAGTAGAAAAGTAGTTAGTTTAGCAGAAAAGTAATAGTTTAGTAGAAAAGTAGTTAGTTTAGTAGAAAGATAGTTCAGATGAAAATTTAGTTTTGTAGACAAATAGTTAAGTAGAAAAAGAAGTTAGGGTCGTAGTTTAGTAAAAAAAAGTAGTTAGTTTAGTTGAAAATTAGCTAGTTTTCACTAAACTACGATCCATAAATTCTTTTTCTACTTAACCATTTGTCTACTAAACTAAATAATTTTCTACTAAACTAAGTACTTTTCTTCTAAATTAACTACTTTTCTACTAAACTAACTACTATTCTACTAAACTAACCACTTTTTTGCTACACTATTTATCTACCAAACTAACTATAGTTTTCAACTAAACTAACTATGTCTCTACTAAACTAACTACTTTTCTACTAAACTCATTGTTTATTAGTTTAGTAAAACAGGAGTTAGTTTAGAAGATAGATAGTAAGTTTAGTTGAAAGATATTTTAGTTGAAAATTAGGTAGTTTTGTAGACAATTAGTTAGTTTGGAAAAAAAGAAGTTAATATATTTAAAAATTAGTTGTTTTCTTGATAAAAAACAAAATTGTGCCGATACATTTACGTTTTAAAACAAGGCTATCTTACAAAGACAGAAAGAAAACATCCGTTTTGGATTAAATTTGTTTTAAATTCAATTTATATAAACTAATAGAATTGGCCGCGGCTTGACTCGCCATGCATCCACGGTATGTTTATTAAATTATAGAGTGCGTTACAATAGACTAAATATTATATATATAAAATAATGTTAACTCTATTGTTTCACTTATAAACTGCCTTTTTAAGCGATAAAATGGGAAATTTCACTTATTAAGGTCACTTCCCTCGGAAATTGCACATTTTTAGGCTTCGTAGCTGACCCTCGGTCATTTAATCGAATTTTACGATTGTGCTCGGACACTGAGATGACCGCAAACCCCCCGCTAAGCTACTAGGATGCTGGACGGGGGATTAAATGGGTCGTTGTCATGGAAACTGATTTCTCCAAAAATGGGATTTTAAAAAACAACGTTGTTATTCAGTTTTTTTTGGCTATTTTTGATTTTTTTTTCATGTACAGGAAATAAGGAATGATGAAATGTCTGTCCAATGATATGAATTCCGCATGTAGTACATGCACTAAATTCGGCATTTATTATAATAAATATCAAAGTTGTGGAGCATAAATTGTATGCGAGTATATTCATTTGCAAAATAAATTTCTTTCGAGAATGACTCCTGCAGAAGAAATAAATGGAAAGTTGTATGTCAAAGAAGCTTGCCTATTGTAATTATTTATCTTTATTACAAAAAAATCGGTACACATACATACTTTCTATTTGGTGTTTTTTTTTTAAATAAAATAAATCAGGTAACATATTTTTAAATACATTTTAATACATTTTAACACATTTGTATGTGTTCTTTTATTTTGTTTTGTAATGTTACTATTTTTTATTGCAATATGGGATTTGTACATATTGATAATATTTAAATAATTAAGGTTTTTTGGAATATTTTAGAATTTAGTATTTTTTTTATAATATGCAAGATTTCATTTTTTTTTAATATATAAGAGTTCAGTATTATTTTAAAATATTTACAGTAAGGATTCTGTATGTTTTTAGAATATTTAAGGATTCCGTATGTTTTTTTTTAAATATTTGAGAATTCAGTATGATTTTTAAAATATTTAATCATTCATGTTTTTTTTTAAAAAAAAAATAATTAAGAATTTAGTATGTTCTTTGAACATTTAAAAATTCAGTATTTTTAAATATTTAAGAATTCAGTAGTTTTTAATATTTAAGAATTCAGTATGGTTTTTAAATATATAAGAATCCAGTATTTTTTTAATAATTAAGAATTCAGTATGTTTTTTAAATATCTAAGAAATTTAGTATTTTTTTTTAAAAAAATATTTAAGAATTCAGTATGTTTTTAAAATATACAAGAATTCAGTATTTTTTAAACAGTTAAAAATTCAGTAGTATTTAATATTTAAGAATTCAGTATGTTTTTTAAAATATTTACAAATCCAGTATTTTTTAAAAAAAAAACTAAGAATTCAGTATGTTTTTAAAATATTTAAGAATACAGAATTTTGTAAAATAATTAAGACTTCAGTCATTTTTAAGTATCCAAAAATTCGTTTTTTGTTAAATATTCAAGAATTCTGTATTTTTTTAATATTTTCGAATTTGCCAAAAAAAAAAAAAAAAAAAAAAAAAACCGTTTCAAAAGACACAATGCAAGCTCATTATTTTCCAAACTGACCGAAAAACTCGATCATCCCCAGCACCTGTGTCCCAAATTTTGATTTTCTTCTAGGTCTCCCTACGGTTGTTTATCTCAATGCACAATTTTCTCAACAGCTGGGAAATTGGTCGAAGAACAGTAAGGGATATCGCGCTATTTCTCGAGAAATAATACACGAAAATGATTTGAAAATTGCCTTTTATCGAATAGCTAAATCGGTGCATTTATGAAACTCCCCCGCACTGAAATAGCTGCTCTTTTATAACCCTAATAATAGTTGTTTTTTATTTGCTCTCAACTCTTTTGAAACAGGTGTTAAAATGCAGTTTTACAGCTGCTATCTCCCTCTTATGTTGGCCTATAATTCATACATACTCGGGGAATATTATATAAATTTGGAAAATGCACTTTCACAAAAGAGGCAATATAAAGGAACTTTAATGAGAGGTGAAGTTTGTAATTGAAGCCGTATAAGTAAATCTTGTTTTGTGGACTTCAATTCAAAGTTAATTCAATTCTTTACCCTGCAGTCAGTACATTGTACCATTTGTCGGTGGGGGGGGGGGATGATGGGGGGTCCTTATACGAATTAAAAGTCAGACTAAGCAGTCTGGTCATGACATGATGGACCCTAACATCACAATCAATATACAGGGTGAGTGGTTAACAAGAGGACCACCAAAAAAATTATATCTTTGAAACTAAAATAAATAGGTTGATAATTCCTTCACATCTCTTTATATGTCCACTATGGGCTATTCAAAAATAATATTGTCCATGACCTTGAACAAAAGGGTCAAGATCCTCCACGCCCCCGCATCGGACAACTTTGCTAATATGTCAAAAACCATTGAAGATGGAGCTCTAGAGTCAATTAGAAAGTTGTGGGGCATGGCTGAATTAGTCAAATAAAGGTGGTTTCATATTTTAATGACGTATACAGACAACGTAAGAATTTTTAAAGAAATTGGCGCGCACACACAATTGCCCATATGTTTTTTTTACATCATGGCTTAAAAGAAACGAAAAATACAGACTGATAATAATACTGTAGAAGAAACAAACATTGTAACGATTGCACATGTACATGTAATGTATGAGTAAATCCTGATGCCACAAATGCTGGCTCAGCAAACAAAGAAAAATGCAATACATTATTTGTACAGTATGAACGTCCATAATACTGTACGTGTAAATACTGTAAATGGTACTCATACGAATGAATGTACCTTATAAAGTGACTCGTATGTGTATTTGTAAGTGTACTCGTATCTATTAGAAATACAGTCGAACATCGTTAAGACAAATCTTGAGGGACGTTCGTATTATTGGAAGTCGAAACGTGATTTGAACATCAAGAACTAGTTTCATTGAAACGATGTTGACGTCACCACAGTGAATGAGGACTCATTCGTTAAATTATAATGAGGACATATTTCCTTAAATTCTAATGATGTCGTCATTCATTAAAATTCTAATGATGAAAACTTGTGAAAAATTCTGATGACGTCTGCATTAGAATTTTAATGAATGGCGTCATTCGGTTCATTATGATGATGTCGTCATTAATTAATATTATGATGAATACGCCATTTGTTAAATGATGATGATGGCGTCGTTCGTTAAAACTCTAATGACGACGACGTTTGATAAAATTCTCATGACGTCAGCTTTAGAATTTTAATGAATGACGTCATTCGGTAAATTAAGATGACGTAATCTGTTAATACGATGATATCGCATTCCTTGAATTATGATGATGGCGTCATTAATTAAAATTATGATAACGCCATTCGCTACATTATGACGATGACGTAATTCGTTAAGTTACGGTGAAGACATCATTCGTTAAATTATGATTATGACTTCATTCTTTAAATTCTGATGATGGCGTCATTCTTTAAAATTCTCGTGATGATGACATTTGAAATAATGTGATTTGAAATACTGTAATATGAAATTTGATACTGTATGATGACGTCAACAATAGAATTTTAATGATTGACGTCATCATTTAATCAAATTTACCCCAAATGTCATGCTACGTTAATGCGTTCGTTTTAGCCGAAACTTCGCAATATCCGAATTCGGAATTGGTCTTAAACGTAGAAATTAACATTATTGAGTTCCTAATATTAGAAATTCGTATAAAAGCGAGTTCTTCTTAACGAGCTTTGTCCGTAGTTGTCATGAGCCAGACGTCTGTCCCCTTTATGCTTATCACGCGTACTTTATTTCATTCAAATTTATTCGCCCAATATGACTGATAAAAATCTGCCATTTCAGAAATTGCTTTCTATACGCTATATTTTTTTTCTCCTTTTTTTTGCATATACAAAAAAAAGTAAAGAATTGATTTTTTTGTGATCTCGGTTTTGGCTTTATGCGTACGATAATTTGCAGTTTTCATTTTTTCTATCAATTTAATGCAAAAATATGTCGGTGAAAATATCAATATTTTATGTAGGAAAGTGTTCGTAGGGAGAAAAGAGTAAACGAAAGCAGTTTTAAAGTGAAGAAGCTCGAAGAAAATAGAACATAGACACTGGACGGACAAATATCGATTTGTTTCGTAAGCGAAAATAGGGCTAACTCGTTAAGACGAATGGTTTCTTAAACGAGGATATGGCTATAGGACCACATTCACACAAACTTCAGTTACAAAAGTACAGTATACCGTATAAACTTTTAAAAGGAATTTATGGTTAGATTTCTGAAATTCAACATAACTGCGGTAGATCATCTTCTTGAAAATTTTAATTAAAATAATCAATATGCGGTAGAATATACTGTACAATGAAAGTCGCTTAATTCGATCACGTTTGGTTCCGGCGATTTTGACCGAAATATAAGCGATGAACGTCGAAAAACACGCTGAAAACGTGGTTTCAACGATGAGAACAAAAGTTGGATGAAATCTTACCCCACGTCTATGAATGGGAAGTTGCCGCAACTTTTATCGGGAAATTTCCCGTTATATTCCGCTTATTATATACCTTTTTTCATATGGTCTAAAGTTCGTTTTAACGAAACGTAGCGCGGATGCCCGGGAACCCGAAAATTCATTCGTTTTAGGTGAAAATTCGTAATATCCGAATTGGGAATTCGTCAGATTATTCGTCCATAGCCTACAGCTGGGGCCCGGAAATGAGTCGGTACCACGAAAACTTGCATGGTTTAAATTGTGATGAGGTTCCATAGTATTTTGCTGAAATTAATGGCACACTTAGGTGCATTATTTACATTTTTTTCCCAACATTTGAAGCGTGTTAAGACTCTTATTAGGGTGCGACAAACGAGCAAAAAACGCATGTTTTTTACTTGAAGATAATCCATATTTTTTTTTTTATTTCAACGCGCATGCGTCGATGCGATTTTAATTAAACTTCGATATAGAATGGAGCTCGCGTACATACTTCTATACTCGTATAGTTGTACTAAAAAAAATCTTTTTCCAATTACACGGTAATCCTGGCCGAGATTAACGCTCGGCAGTTTTTCAGCTCATTACTGAAAAATATTAGAGTGACATTACCGTACTTATCTTTCGTAATGAAGTGTCTAATAAAGTTCAATTGAATGCCATTCATGATTTTGATAGCGGAATCTTTTTATACTCAATTCGTAGCATCCTCGTTATTACTCGGGATAAAAAAAAAGCAATTAAGCCGAATGATGCCTTTCTCCTAGAATAATGTACCATTTTTTTGGAATCAAACCAAAATCAATTTTTATTAGCTTATTATATTTTCGCCATGAAACGAAACAATAAAAATAGACGATGCAATCGAGAATTTTGATATAAATGATGGGCTATTAAGCGTAAACGACGTTGAAGAAGTAGAAGAGAGAACAAAGTTGGACGTAGGGGGGAGCTGCGATCGACTTTGTAATTACGAATTATTACCGTGCAAATTACATAATCTTGGCATAAATAATACAAATTGGTGGCGTTTATTTTTTATCCTAACTCTACACTGTACTGCCTTTAAAAGAGGCTGATGAAAGATTTGAAAAAGTTTTGAAATGTTCAGCTTGTTAGAACGCAAATTTGATTAATAGTTTAAAATCTAAATTTGTATTTGTAGTTGTTTGTAAAATATGAGAGAAACGATTGAAAAATGTTTTATAGTTATACGTTTTTTTTAAAAAAAAATGTAGAAATGAAATTGGCATTTGATGTTTTTTTTTAAATATGTGAGAAACGATTAAAAAAGTTTTATAATTTTTAGCTTGTTAGAAAGCAAATTTGAATAATTTAAAAACCAAAATTTGCATTTGTAATTGTTTGTAAAATATGAGAGAAACGATTGAAAAATGTTTTATAGTTATAAGTTTTTTTAAAAACAATTAAACCGAAATTTGCATTTGATATTTTTTGTTAAATATTTGAGAAAAGATTGAAAAAGTTGTAAAAATTTCAGCTTTTTGGAGAACAAATTTGAAAAAAAAATATTTAGAAAACATAATTTGCATTTGAAATTCACTTGAAAATCATTTCGTTTTAGTCGTCAATTTGCAATATCCGAGTTCGCAATTCGTCTTAAACGAAGGAATTAACTCGGTTCGTTCATGCATCATAGAACGGGGCATGGAAACGAGTTCGTATAATCAGAAATTCGTGTAAAGCGAGTTCTTCTTAACGAGGTTCCAGCCATAAACGATTAGTTTAGCTTAAACTAAGCAATAATTAGGCTGCTTAATTAATGGCTGGAGAAAAGATGGCGAATGTTTTAAGAGATGGTCAGTTCGAGTGGTCCTTTCATCTCCAGTTCTATTTGGAGTTAATTAACGACGCTAATTAATTGCGAAGTGAGAAAATAACGCCGGATTTAATGCGCAATCACCTCGAGATGCCATCTCCATTTAAGTAACAAAATGGCGCTGTAACGGGAATCGATGACCACTGTCCATCTGGCAGCAACGGAAATTGGACATTGGTAGTGAGGACCGGAAGCCGAAACGCATTCTTGGCCTAAAGGCTGGAAAACAGCACTTAATGGAGTGAAAAGGAAACGTTTTAAAAATCCGGTGGCCAGAAGATTTCTACGCTGACCACTGGCTATTTCAGCGGGGGCAAAAGAAGGACTTGAAAAGCAATTCTGTTTCTCATTTCGATAGGATTCTTGGATTATGTTCGTTGACATTTGTCCCTCCAGGGAATCGAGTCGAACATTGTGTTTCTTTTTTTCATTTACTTCATTATTTTGGAGTTTGACCATTCGGAGAACTTCGAAAAAGTACTCTCGTGTTTCTAAATCTGTTGGTCTCAAACGAGGCAATTTGTATCCGGAAATTTGTTCCCAGAAATATATTGCTCAATATTTTTCCTTGTGCTTGGGAAAAGTTCCTTCGCGAATATATTTTCGGAAAAGAAAATGATCCTATTCTTAGCGACTTATTTCTGGAAATAAACATGACGTGTTTTTCTTTACGCCGTCACACACGAGGCAATTTATATCCCGAAACGTGTTTCCAGAGATAGTATTGCTGGATATTTCTCCGTGTGTTGGGAAAAATTTCCTTCGCCAATATATTTCTAGAAAGAAACCGACGTGTTTTTCTAAAAGCTATCACACACGACTCACACGAGGCAATTTATATCCCGAAACGTGTTTCAAGAGAATGGGTGAGAGCACGCTGCGACGTATTAATTAAGAAAGGTACTTACCGACCACTGGCGCCACCCAGCGGGCTAAATGAT
>JAQGAO010004063.1:0-15829 GCA_034697705.1 Ommatoiulus sabulosus | reverse complement strand
TTGTAAATATCTTTTAATGAATTAATTTTAAAAATCTTTCCTTATTTTTCAATATTTAATATAGTATACTTTACCTAAGAGGGGCGCCATCAGATCATTGTTTGTAGAGAGCCTAATTGTTTGATAAAATGGGCTATGACCTACAAAAGTTAGAAAACTATCAAAGGGTTCCCCATGCAGACCTGGAAAGGTCGGGGAACTTGAAAATGTCTGCAGAAGTCAGGGAAAAATGCCTTATTTTAAAAAAGTCAGGGAAATTCAACGTAGTCATGCTGTTGCGATAAAAATTAATGCTTCAAAATGGTTAGCTCAAAAAAAATTCCACGTTCTCAGAGTAGAAATTCTCAAAACTCCACGTTTTCCGAGTACAAATTTGCAAAATATTCCACGTTTTCCGAGGGAAAATTTGCAAAATTTTCCACTTTTTCAAAGGAGAAATTTACAAAATTTTCCACGTTTTCGAAGGACGAATTTTCAAAATTTTACACGTTTTCGAAGGAGAAATTTTCAAAATTTTCCAAGCTTTCCGAGTTAACTTTGCAAAATTTTCCATGTTTTCCAAGGACTAATTTGCAAAATTTTCCACGTTTTCCGAGGACTAATTTTCAACATTTTCCACGTTTTCCGAGGACAAATCTTAAAAATTTTCTACGTTTTCCGCGGACAAATTTTCAACATTTTTTTAATACAAAATGCCATCAGTATTACATTTTACAAAATATTTTCCTGTGCCGATTTTGCAAAATACGTCAATTTTTTACCTTGTAATTGGTCAGGGAAATTTTTTTAAAATCTGGAAAAGTCAGGAAAGTTGAAAATGAAATTTCTGGGGTCATCCTGTATCAGTTACATTATTGATTTCAAGAATTGGAATCGGTGTTTGTTTTTTCTGAAAAGGGGGCGGTGAGTAAATTTTTTTTCGAAAAGGGGCGGTGGGCCAAAAAAGTTTGGGAACCTCTGGTTTAAACAAACAAATGTTGACGTCCTTTGATATTCGATTTGATGAGGTTAGACTAATTGCAATTGCTAAAATAGCTGATGAATGTGGTACCTCTGCAGGTACTACAAGTTTCACTTTGTTTCCGAAACTGGAAACTCAGTTAACGTAACTTGAAACTCCCAATTCGGAAATCCGGTTCGGAAACCAAGTTTCCTCGGTGTGCTCCCACCTTAACGGTGTTACTTTGCATTTCGAGCATAGCCAATTATGCCTGTTCAATGGAATAAATCAATTGTTTGACACACATTACCTGTTCGGAGAACATGACAGATTTTGAATGTGTATACTCGAAGGTGAAATTGATGTAGTGTATATTCCATAACGACTTCCTCCTTTTTGCGTCGGAAAATGAACTTGTCCCGAATAAAGGTGGGATTAGATAGGTTTCTTAGAATAGAGTAGTAATTTATAGGGAAAGATTAGAAAAGGATTTGCCTCTTTATGACTTAATGGATTAAGTGTGAAAGAGAGAAATGACATCCAATTTAGCCTAATAAGGATATCCTTGTCGGGAGCACGATAAAATCGCACCCTGGAGATCCATAATTCCTGTGGCTCGACTCGCAAAATTGCCCTTTTCTGAGCGAAATCCGAGCTGAAAATGCAGGAATGGAGAGGGGGAGGAGCTTTCGAGGGGCGTGGCGAGCGTCGATTTATGAGTCACTTTCATAGTTGTCCTCTCTTTGTTCTACACTATTTTAACATTGTAGAGAATTATAGTTGGCGTTGTTGCGTCATAGATGGCGCTGGCATTTTGACATTTAGGACCATATTTTCGTTTCGATTAATAAATCTTTGAAGATGTGTCGCCCTATTTGGAAAAAAATCCAAATTCGAATGCCAATTGCCGGTGCATTTGATTTATCTCGCCTTCTATTTTGAATTCTTACCAAGTTAATTTGTTTTTATAACAGAAACGTGTAATTAAAAATGGTATAAACATAAATAACCCGAATATTTCTAAAAATGGGAAAAATAAATCTTGAATATTTAATGTCAACTTGGTACTTGTAGGGACTACTGTAAAATCCTTCCTTAAAGCGAAAATATGTTACTAAAATTATGGCATTGTGGGTACTGTAGGTTATTTTGTAGGTTATATATTGTAGGTAATGGATTTATGAAATAGAATTGCAGGTAATGTGACTACAGTAGATGCAGTTTGCACAGTATATATATCTCAAGGGAAGTCAGAATTTTTAGCTCGTATACTATCAGAAGTCAGACAAAACAATAATTAAACTTTTATCGAAGTTTTGTTAAAATTAAGGAATTAAGGTGCTGCAACCTTTATCGGGGAATTCCCCGTTATAAAGTACCTTCATTCATTTAGTCTAAAGTTTGTATTAACATAGCATAGCGCGAATGCTCGGAAACTCAAAAATTCATTCGTTTTAGCCAACAAGTTGTAATATCCGAATTCGGAATTCGTCTTAAACGTATACATTAACACATTCGTACTATCAGAAATTCGCATAAAACGAGTTCTTCATAATGAGGTTCAACTGTATAATCTGTTACCAGCAAGATAGCTTCTTTTAGTTTCACTTTTGTTAGCTTTGACGTCGGCAGCTTCTGAAATGTACAGTCGAACCCTGATCAGTGGAAATCGACCCGGCTTCGAAATTATATCCACTTATCCGTTTTTTCCCTTATTGAGTTTTTGCGTAAGGCGCTCAAATTAGATCAGTTTCTGCTCAAATTAGTCAAATACAGTGTAGCTAAATCTCTTAGAAGAGCATTTATTGATTAAAAAAACCATATAAACAAAGATTTATAACGAATACGTGTACATTCAGCAGTAAGATCTAGCAATAGAAGAGGAAAAACATTAAATGTACATCCTGGGTGATCAGCAGGAACGACGATAAAAGTAGTCAGAAATTTTCTTCAAGTTTTTGACCAACACAATACTGAACAATGTAGGCTACTTAATTACAATGATTAATATAAGTACAGTACTTCCGTTTAATAGTGTAGAAAGAAAGGCACGATTTTCTTCAATGCTGGTACACTGTACATTGTAATTCATGCACATGTAGCCTACACTGTACCGCACTCACTGTTGCCAAATATTTTTATATACTAAAAGCAGGAATTTTCCCTATCTTGCTGTAAGTAAATGCGCCGTACTGACTGCAGCCAAAGATTCATTATAGCCTGCAAGGCAGGATTTCCATTTACCTGGTCTTAAATATACATGTGCACAAAAGCTGCACATGGGGCTTGCAAATAATTGCCACATAGCCGTTTTTTTCATTTAGGAGGTTTCCACTTATCGGGTTTCACAATTATATAACATAGAAAACGCATTCAAAAAGTTCGGGGATTATTAATGATTTGCATTTATCAGGTTTTTTCACTTATCGGTATTCTACTTATCCAGGTTCGACTGTATCGCATATCCCCTAAAATCGTCCCCTTAAATAGCTCAAAATGGTAAAAAAGCCCTAAGGTGTACCAAGGTTCGTTAATCCCACGCATCGTTTTTCGTAGGGATCCGGTACTACAGCGTAGAGTTCGTAAGGGCATGCCTTAGTGAATCGCTATCTCGCAATTACTCTTTTCTTGTTCCATAACGACATTTAGTCGCTCTCGAATTATTATTTTCAGTCGGGGGGTTTCCAAGTTGTTGTCTTCTCGAATTAATTAGCAAAAATGGATGCAGAAACGACAACGGCGCCCCCAGGGCCGCTTTTATTTACGGATTTCACTCTCGACACGAGTGCATTTTAATGCGAGAGGCTTCTTTCACAGTAATCTTGCACGAGTATAAAATGTTGGGTGGTCCTAAGGCACTTTATCTCCGCTCCTTGTTACACGCCAAAACGCCGCGTTTAATTCGTTATATCCGTACCAAAGACCTACCGAAGGGCTCTGGCGAAGTTTTCTCCTACGAAAAATTTCCGTTCATTATACAGGAAATAAATTAAGAAGACCCAACGGAATAGTCGCAGCAGCCAAAAGAGTTAACCGAATTAAAAGTGACTAATATTTCAACGGTTCAACAGCGAGCTTAACTTACGAGGAAAGGAAAACAGCGGGCGTTGAGATTATAGCTACCAGCTACGTTTTTCAAAGTTGCAGCCATTTATGTTCAGACTGTTTGCTCAACTGCGTTTGACACACCCTGTACTACTATCAGAATATTCCATCGACAGCAATATACATGTAGTTGAACTTCATTAAGAACAACTCGTTTTAGGTGAATTTCTGGTATTATGAACTCATTTTTAGTCCCCGTCCTAGGGAATAAACGAAAAATTTCTTCGTTTAAGACGAATTTCGAATTCGGTATTACAAATTTTCGGCTAAAACGAATGCATTTTCGAGTTCCAGAGCATAAGTGTTAAATTTCGTTAAAATAAAATTAGCTGCACCTGTCCTTTCATATATGTACTGTACGTGGGGTAGAATTTAATCCAAACTTCGATGAAACCAATTCTTATTGTTGAAGTCATGTTTTGTCTGTCTTCTGATAATACGAACTACGTACCATTTACGGTATATACTAATGATTCAATTTGGACGCCCTTGAAATTCGTCTTAACCAGGTTCGACTGTATTTCCCGAGTTGCGACATCTACAATGTGCGATGTAAAAGAAACGGTAAAGTTTCAAAATGGACGAACTTTATAAAATGGAAAAAAATGAAATATTAAAGTGCGAAAATCTGAAACATGTGTTTGGTGGCCCATCTATTGAAATCAATCGATTCATTAGCAAAATTAAAAAATAAAACTACTACAAATCACATTATAAGTAGGCTAGTTATCGAATATTTTAGCATTAGATTTTTGAAAGCTTGGTAAAGTTTTCAAATAGATATAGGTTGTAAAAATTATAATAATGAAATGATAGTTTAGCAATGGGTGTACTTTTTTTAAAGCTATTGTATTTTGCGTAGTAAACGTTTGAAACCAGTTTTCGAATATTTCAGTTTGGTAGTAGTCTTCGAAAAGGTTAAAAATATTGTTAAACTATTTGAAAACATTCGTGAAGCTGTTTAAAAACTGTATTATTGACATTTTTGGTAACAGCTTTCAAACAATTGTTTGGTAGTAGTTGCCTGATAGCATTTAAATTGCTTTTAAATTGTTTGGCAGTTATTTTACAGAATGTTTACAAATGTTTTAAAGGTTTATGTAGTTTGAAAATAGTTTGTCAATGCATGGGTTTAAACAATTTTGTAATAAATTTCCAACATATCCAGTAACTTCAGTTCTTTAATTTTTGGACACATAATGCAATGATCGTCACTAACACTAATCGCGTGAACGCATGTTTTATTGTCAGTCTTTTGACCCAATTTCTGATCATGCAAATCTGATGACAACACATTGCGTGTGAACCCGGCTTTAGAAATAATGAAAACTGCGAGGGAAATTCAAAATGTAACCAGATTTTGAGTTAACAGATGATTGGTTTTAATTAAAAGGGTTTAAACTGACGAGATCTTTGTTCATTCGTCCAACAGCCTGGCAGGTGTTGACCCAAGATGGCGGCAGTTCCCTGGATGCCCTGGAAAAGGGGTGCAACGAGTGTGAGGAGCAAAAATGCGCCGACAGCATCGGTTATGGGGGTCATCCTGACGAAAAAGGAGAAACCACTTTGGACGCCATGATTATGGACGGGTGAGTTTGATACGCTCTTAAATCATGCATTTCGGATCATTTATTTACTCTCGATGACCCATGACAAGCATGTTGCAAATTATTAATCAGTCGCCGTTACCAATGGCAACGCTGATGTTAACGAGAAAAATTGACCTATACCGCGCCTATTAATTTACAATTTCCAAACATGTCCCGCAACAGGAAGGGGGTAAACCAACCACTCTTTAAGAGTTGAGGAAATAATTAACGTGGTTTGCGGTGAGGCATCGATGGAAAATACATGTGCCCCAAAATAGATGATGCTAATGGACTGAATTGGACCATCTTCAAAGCGTTATTACAAGCCAATTATCCATAATGCATTTAGGAATTCACTTACGTATATAGCAAACCATCTCTAAAACGAATTCGCAGCGTGGAAATCCATTTTCCATCCGTTTTCCACTTTCTGACATTAAAAGCATCTAAAGCTATAATGATTGACGGTGACCAGAATTAAATGCATAATAACGAGTGAAAGTGTGGTCTGTTTTTAAAATTGACATGGATTGACGTGCCGTATTTGTGAGCATCAAGTGCGCCACCTAGATCTGAAAGGAATTCCAAACTCGTGTTAGGTGTGCAATGCCAATACGCCTATTGCTTTCAGCTATCATTATAATTTGCTTATAATCATTATCCACGCAATTATATGTACAGCGGTCAGTTTGATTACCGATTTCGTTCATTGGATAATGATTAAATCCTTTGTTAAATTTGGAGTCTGATGAAATGTTATAGAAATAAATGTCCATAAACATTTCATTGCATTTGATAACTGAATTATCCATATCAAAACGAAAGTGCCAATGTGAGGGCTGTGCAGTAGATGGATATATCCACATCAGTGTAAGAGCAATTTCCGGGAAACAATATAATATGAAGTTTACAAATACTGTAAATATAGTTTTTACATACTTTTGACATTGGATTTTGCTTAACTTTTACGTTGGTTTTTACATAACTTTACATAACAGGACGTTTTCAAAACTGGAAAATAATATCTTTTTAAAACGTTTGATCCTTATGCAAAGCCTGCATTGTTATACCTAGACAACAACTGAATTTCTCACGTGCATGCTTCTGATATTTCGTTACAAATATACTTCAAATGCATGAACATGTAAATGAACTGGTCCTGAATCTGGAATTAAAATGCATTTATAACGTTTAGGCGTGTTAAGCATTAATTGGTGCTTGTTTAAATTAACCAGTTTAATATCATCGTAGTATTTATTCTACGTGAATACTCGAAGCCCAATTATGCAGCAACCTTGGATTTTTAATTCGAGACTATAGGGAGAATTTTATCTACTACATTTACTACTTGTACTACAAAACGTCCTTATCTTTTAAAGTGAATGCACGCATTTTGCTTTCACTCCATGGCTTCACTGAAGTTACCATTGCCATTATTAAGGCAAGATTACAGATAGTATGACGATGTATAATTACTTAGGACAATGTTGCTCTTTTAGTAGTTTTATCTCAATTGATTTTAGAGATAAAGTTTTAGACATTCAGACTTGACATTTGCATTTAATTCACAAAGATGGCCGACAAGTCTTCATGGCGTCAAGCGCCAGTTATAGTTTATAGTTGATATTTCGAAGAAATAAGAAAACTAGCTTTTCAGAATTAATTCAAAATATATGAATAGCAGGTATTGAATCAACACTTTGAACGGTTTCCTAAATTTGCTGCATTTTATGTAATATAGTTTAATATAAAATTCTGATTAGAACAGCTGTAAGTTGAGAGAGTGAATTAAATCTCCTTGCAAAGAATGAATTTGGACAATATACTGCAATCGTTCATTTTTATGAACATTTTAAACGTGCTAAAACATTTATGATAATCAGAACTAGTTTGGAACTAGTTAGATGTGTCCTGACACACAAACTGCAGTTTAGCTACGAGCTTTTTCGTTCTTATGTCACGAAAACCAACACATATTTCGGCAAGAATTAAACGGTGATCAACGTTGAATTAGAAAGGTCATTTCGCCGAATAAGATCGTTGATTAAAACGCGATCAACGTCTACATAAATAATAAAATAATCGCTAATTCGCAGCAAATAGGAGGCTCAGAAATGGGCCTAACCCTAGGCAGTGCATAAATCAAGTAGTTGGAAATGTCTTAATAAAATATCGACCCCGCAGTGAAATAGGCCTCACTTCGTTTCTCAGATGCACGGTGAAGTGCTCGAGCACATCATTTATAAATCAATCATGAGAAGATTAAGCCGAGAGAGACTCATTAGTAAACGTCATTATCCAATATTATGATAGGTTTTGAGCAGGATCTGCGTCGAAATGGGATTAGGGAAGGCGATATCGAGCCAATGGTATTATACACGGCGGCCATCTTGGATGACGAATTTCGAGGAGGTATTGTTAGCCAAAAACGCAAGTTTCTGATTCCTCTTCCCCCACCCCCTTCATCAATACTGCATTTTGTAGGTAATCTCAGGTTGTGTTTTCCTATACAATATAGCGGGTGATTTACAGCCAGTGTCATATCTTGGTTTCTCAGAACAATTACTGTCAATTTTTGACATTTTCATGGTTTATTGAACGTAAATAAATATCCTTGTCTAGGTAGTCTAGGTTTATTTTTCCCCACTTTTCAAATTTTAGCATAATTAATTGAAATGGACTAATTTAGCTGGGACATCCAAGGCAGGATGACAGGAAGGTATCGATGCTGTGATGTAGTCTAACGCAGTCCCCAAGAAACGGCATCGGGCTTTCCTGCCACAGCACTGTTTCAAATGGAAATCTGGGTAAACTAACTTGACAGCAGTGCTTTTATTCCATCCTTTGGCGTGTGTCATTCTTGATTGGCTATCCAACGGAAAGAAACTTTTGTGCATGACTGTACAACCTATGACGTCAGTTCATTTCCAGAAATAACTTGCTCAGAATAGGATCATTTTCTATTCTGTAAATATATCTGGAAACATATTTGCGAAGGAAATTTCTTCCAACACACGGGGAAATATCAAGCAATAGTTACAATAGTATATCTATAAGAAGTTTCGGGATATAAATGTGCCTCCTGTTTGACTGCCTTTATGGAAAGGGTTTTGATGTATGTGAATACAATCGCTTTAATGATTGTTGTTGTTTTCATATTATATTAAATGCCACATAACTTAGGCGCAAGAACTATCTTCGTTATACAATTTCCGAAAAGTTCTACGGTCCGCATTTATACGAAAATTATTATGCAAATCCTAAATATCCAACCAATTTGTTTTCAATTCTATGGCATTAGACGGTGGCGCCATCCTGCGATCGCATTTGACAACTAATAAGAAACGTTTGCATTTATCTTGACCAGTGTTTCGGCGATGTATTCGAATGGTCAAACTCCCTCCGTACATGTACCTGCCGCTTATCCCCTTAATAAGTATCGATTTATTCGCACCCTCGTGACACTTCCGTCCCGTACCAAAGATAAAAAAGAGACATTTTCGACATTATCAACTGGGAAAAAATATTTGTAACGCTCAAAATTCGCCGCAGTTTGGATCGCACTATAAGCGCGTATGCTCCCTAATGCGTTATAACACTTAAATAAATAATGACACGAGGAATTTATCATTGTTAAGGTCCTGCTCAGTTTGGTTTTTAAGGCAGGCATGGCGAAGCAACAGGGAACAACTCTAATCAGATTTGCACGCGAAGGCAGTTGGAAAAAGGAGGAAAATGATAGGTTTTTATAATGAGTTGCAGATTAAGACTCGCTTAAAATGCGTGGAAAACTAGACGCACCTGCCCCTTAAGTTTCAATTTGGACTCGCATTCGCATAGGTAATAATGCGTATGAAAATATAAATGAAGTAAGGACGAGCTCTATCTATATACATGTAGCTTCTCTCTCTCTCGTTCGTTCAAAACGTGAATTGAAAAGCAATTGGGGGAAAATGTATAAATATGCAAAGTGGATTGGCACGTTTAGGACCGGTGAACCATCGAACGTTTGCCGAATTTGAAAAATTATCGAGAAAATATAGCGTATACGCTATAGCTTTAAAAAACGACATTACCGAGAAGCCATGGTAACTACGAATCAACTGACCGCCTGGCTTGACCCTCGATCGCCAGAAATTTATCCCGAAATGTGCGCGGAATACTTTCTTAGAGGCATTAAGTTATAGGGAACAGACAGAATATACTGTATTGCGAAGAACTCGGAATTCAGAAAACTCTTATTCCCATGCTCGGGTATCTACAGGGTGCGTGTTGGTTGTATTGGATGCATATACATTTGGTGAAAATCTACGGTGAGTGCTATAAGATATCGTTCATAGAATTAAGCAAATCCTTCGCGAGAGAACGAAAAGGAAGAAAGTGGTGAAAATTAAGGAAATTTAGCTTTAAGGCCGTCACATAAGAAGAAAGTTACATCAGGAAATAAATTGGGAGAAATTGTGAGAAAATATGTCGCTGCACACGTGGAGCGATGTTTTTAAAACACATGTATATCCCTAGAGTATATGACAGCACTGTTTCAAATGAAAGAAGGGTAAACTAACTTGACAACAGCTTGCGTGACTGTAAAACCTATGACGTCAGTTTCTTTCCAGAAATAAGTTGCTCAAAATAGGATTATTTCATATTCTGGAAATAAATTTGCGAAGGAAATTTTTTCCAATACACGGAGAAATATCAAACACAAATTTATCTGGAAACAAGTTTCGAGACATAAATTGCCTCAAGTGTGACGACCTTTATGAAAAGTGGTAGTTTACATATGAGTGTATCAGAACTTACCGTAAAATACAACAATTGTTGGTCTTAACGTGTTAGTTATTGAATTATTTCGTTTCACGATATAACGAGAGTTATTTTTTATCAATTGTTTCTAGTCCCAGTCGTGCCATTGGCGCAGTTGCATCTCTACGAAGGGTCAAGCACGCCATATCAGTGGCCAGATTTGTCTTGGAACACACCAAACACACCATGCTAGTGGGAGATCAAGGTAATCTGTTACAAATATCAATGCTTTACTATTTTTAAGAACATGAATGAACAGTTTATTTCTAAAATCGTACCGTATCCTACATGTAAAGGTGCAATCCTTTAAGCTGTAACAGAATTCGAAATAAAGAAAATCAAACGAATGGTTATGGAAAGAAATGTACATGTATATTACATCTTATCAATTCCCAACATGTTCAAATAAAGAAGTTCAGACGCGAAGTCACGTGAAATTTGATATATGTCTGCACATTTTTATCCGGAAATAATATCAGGCCAGGCAAATGCTACAGCTATGAATTTATCAACAAGTTATTAAGATTGTGGGAGTGCCGTGCAATTCATTTTTTGCACCATTTCAATGGAATTATCTCATTACACTGCGCATAGTGGTAACATCTTTAACAGAAAGGGGAAATCCAAGAGCGCCCTGGACATTCGTGCATTGCTTCACCTGCATGCTTACAGGAACGAGCCTTGCTTCACTACAGTCCAACCTCGTTAAGACAAATGAAATCCCCACAAATATAATAATAATAATAATAAACTATTCCTGTATGGGAACATGTATAGAAGTGATCACTTTACACTTAGGCTACATCTACCCCATGATATAAAAATTAAAAAAAACTCAATACAAATCAAAGATATTACAGTAGTGTCACATTTGAAACCTCAGAATGTAAGGGTAACAAAATCAAATATGAATATGAATGGGAAAGTACGCGAAATTTATCGGGGAATTTTTTCAAATTGTCTAAAGTTCTTTTTAACGTAACATAACAAGAATATACTCGGAAACTCGAGGTATTCATTCATTTTAGCCCAACATGGGTAATATCCGTAATCTGGATTCGTCCTAAACGAAGAAATTAACATTATTCGTCCATAACTTAGGACGGGGACTGGAAATGTATACGAACTATCAGAAATTTTTATAAGGCGAGTTCTTCTTAAAAAATATCCACAGTTTTATGTACTTTTAAAATGACTCTGGTCATGCAACAAGTGTTGTTTCCTCGTATACGCTCTGTACTATAGTTCTATATACAGTACTATACTCGCATAGGAGTGGGTAGGCGAACATACCTATACATGTAGTACAGTTGCTTAGGGCAAGCGTGGTCTCAATTCAAAACTTAAAACCAGCCAATAGATCCAGCACTCTTCGCTCGAATAAGGTAAATCGAGATTCCATCTTTTGTTATGAATATTAAAACAGCGCAACGCTGAAAATCTCCAATTAAAAAATGACGATAAAATCAGAAGTTCTTTTTAATTACGGTTTTCCCGGTAAAACCGCGATGGCGAAGGGTGAATTTTATAACGTTTCATGGTGGCTCGTTATTATTAAAACCAGCATAAAAAGTAATGGAGTTGTTGGAGCTTAGCCCATTTCCGGTAGGCAAAGTACGCGAGGAAAAACGGAATTTCAGGTTGCTGCAATAATTTGGTGGCAGCAATTAACAGCGCGCATAATCACCGCCTTCTCTTAATTACACGGACCCATACCGGTTTGGCTCGCATGCATGCTGCTCATTCACCGATGTTGGTTTTATTCCGAAAAAAAAATAAACGATTATAATGCATAACGCATCGGTTGAATTTGCAGGGGGTAAGACATTGCACTCGCCAATGATCCGCGATTATTTACCCATCTAACGAGCAAACTAAAAAAGGACGCTAACGAAAGTTTTACGATAACATTGGCTCGTGAAAATGTGGAAACTTCCTCATCTATTCTTCGGTTTTCTGCTTATGCTTATGATGTGCGTGTGAAACAGATTAATTTCGTATAATCGTATTTATAGACTCGGCTCCCATTCCCGAGATTTCTCATTGCAACTTCAGTCGAACCCCATTAAGACGAACTCGCTTTATGCGAATTACTGATACACCTTGTAGTACTAACTCATTTCCAATCCCTGTCCTAAGGGATGGACGAATGATGTTAAGTTTTTCGTTTAAGGCGAATTCCGATTTCGTATTTTCCGATTATGAATTTTCGAATTCCCGAGCCATAGCTCTATGGTACATCAAAACAAACTGTTGACAATATGAAAAAAAGTAAGTTATCACGGGGAATTCCCCGATTCATATACGCGGAGAATCATTTCACCCAAACTTTGATGATTCATGAAGCTTCTGTTCTTATTGTTGAAGTCATGCTTTGTCTGGCTTCTGATAATACGAACTGCGGTTTAAACAACAACAAAAATTGACGTCCATTGAGATTCGTCTTAAAGCAGCTCGGCTTTATTCCAAAATCAAAACCACTTTTAGTTTCGAGCATTTCGAATAAGAGATTCTCAAATTAATCTGCGATAACAGATCACGTTAAAACTTTTCATTTCGTGATCCTTGAAAACACGCCACCTAGCGACGTTATTAACTCATCAACAACTGTCCTATATCAAAAACCAATTCAAAGCAAACCGAAAGAGTTGTCATCACCGAATCTTAGAAAAACAAAAACCACAAACATTTCAAGTTGGGTAAAGCATCCCACATAGGCGTCGCGACGCTGAAAAGAAATCCGTCGGTAGAGGGCGCGATGCGTAGGGGGGAAAGTGAGTGGGAATCATCGATATTAGCGTAGAAGAAAAAAAGCACCGCATCGGAGTTAAGATTTATCCGTTTCTGAAGCATCCACTTCCTCCACTTTTCTCGCTTTGTTCCGGCCATTAAACTTGTGTCACGCGTTTTGTTCCCATTTGTTAGAAAAAGAACGATTTGCATAGCAGCAGCAGCGCCACGAACGAACGTATTCATAAATTTATCAGCGGTTATGTGGTACCTATCGTTAAACTTTAATGATAAAGGATAGGGGAAAAAACGCCACCCCCCGGTTGCCCTAGTAACCGAGAGAAAGACACAAATAACGGCTAGGGCAAAGGACACTGCAATGGCAAAGAGGGGAATAAACTCAATTCCCAGCTCGAATTCTAAGGTCGAAATGCGAGCGGAAGGTCATTTCTACACTTTTTACCAATCACATTTTGGACCTCCTCGTATTTCATTTCACTCGCTTTCGTGGTTTTTTTTAATACAAATTTAGCTGATCCACAAGGGTGCACTCATAGACAGAGACTCTACGAATCGTACTTTGGTAGTCGTGAAGCCAAGTGTGTCAAATTAAAATGATTTTTAAAAAATCAGTTTCGTTAGTAGATGCAATCGGTCATTTCTTAAACGCACGCGCGACTTCGCGACTGCCAAAGTGCAATTCGTAAAGCTTCTCTGTCCGAGTACCACTAATAGGTGCACTATAACGGTCATTTTCAGCGTTATAACCACCTTATAGATATTTAACAGCTATACGATCGCGCGGCTATCTCGAGAAACATAAACGTCGGAATGAAAGTCCCATAAATGTTTTGATTTTCACCGAAATTAATAAATAAATGTGGAATTGCATTTCAATGGAAAAAAGGAGTGATCATGGCTAAGCATTGAATATACTATTGGAAAAGTATGACCAAATCACCTTTTAGTCGAGTATTAATTTAACATTCTTCATGGGTATGGAGGATAAGAGTCTAAAACGAAACTCGGGTAAACATCTTCATGTTTTTATCGGAGGGTTTCATAGTTTTTAGACTCATTTTCTAAAAACCTGTCGAGATTTATCTTTTAATTGCTGCGAGCATTCTGTGTCTCGCACTTTCAGAAACTAAACTAAATGAAATTCTAAAAACTTAACAACGCTTACTTATCTTAACGGACCATTAAACCCTCCCTTCCCTTCTCTCAAATGTACAGAGAAAGCCGCTTAATTCGATCACGCTTAATACAGTCAACCATTTTATTCGGGGAAAACAACTGATTTTTCCAATACTGCCCTATGTTAAAACATGTCGCTTAATTCGATCAAATTTCCACACGTCTACATATTGCAAAAGCGCGAAACAATTTTTAGAATCTTTCATACAAGCATGGACACGTCTTGGAGAACGCGCATGCGTGCATCTAAGCACCTAATGCAGTACTGATCTAATACATTAGCAGCTGTACTAGTACGGATTTTCTGCGTTATTTAAAAAATGAAATTTCAGCCGTTGTATCGAGCATGGAACATCAACCACTACTTATAAATTTTTCTTTAAACAAATATCAATTCAAAAATATGTAAATATATATTATCGATTAAATATATGTATTTTTATAACATAGAGCAAATTATTTTGATAAGGTTAGTGTTTATCGTGTTTTGTGACATTCATCGCCTATTTCGGTCAAAATCGCTGGAACCAACTTGATCGAATTAAGCGGCTTTCACTGTATAAAACACGCCAATGAAGAAGTTATGAAAAGCGCGACATTTATTAAATCTGTCCGACAAAATTCAGCGTTCTTCTAGGATTTGTAGACGCGCGATTGATCCTATAACTCGATACCCGTCATAAAGCAACCCCTAAGGGGAACTCCCTCGCCTTCTTGCCCACTCGCCACATAATTACAAAACCCAGGTTTAATTACGTTATTATACGAAGGCCAGGAAACACGATAATTTTCTTTTGTTCGTACTAATTATTGGATTCGATATCGAGTGTCGCCCGCCAAACTCACGTTTTGGTAACTGAGTTGTCGGGGCATTTTTATGAACAGCGCTCGAGTTAAACGCCCTTTTAGGATGAATTAGCGGAGGTGGGCGCTTTGTCATCGGACTATAAAGCCATTGTTAGTATAGTGCGTATGGCAGAATGTAATTAATTTCGTCCGTTCAGCCACAGATTTTTACGGTTTCTGTCGCTGAATTAACTTTCAGTTATCTAGCTATCTGCGCGGAATATACGTCAGGACAAAATGAGACACAAATATAACGAAAACCTAAAAGAGACCAACTTATTACGAAGGATTAGGCGATGGCTCCACGCGGCATTATGGACCATACTAATCCTATACAGTACGTGTTTATATATATGCCTGCAATGCTACAGTTTAGAAGTTTCTATACGAGCGTGGGACAAAAATCATTTTTCCGAATTAAATAAACGAGATATTACATAGATCGACTCAAAAAAGCATGTATCATGTAACTATTGCTGACATATCATCGACGGAAAACATCAGACATGGACTAATATTACACAATGTCATGATTTAAGTCACGTGATACCGATACCATGGAGCAATTCAAAAAGGACGTCCACATGTAGGGGGTAGGGGGATAGGTGTTGTCACG
>JAQGAO010004062.1:0-15830 GCA_034697705.1 Ommatoiulus sabulosus | reverse complement strand
GGTGGGTCAAAAATCGAAAAAAGTGGTTACGTCATTTATGTACGCTCCCTATGGTTATACAACAGTATGACACATTACTTCCCATCTTAATGCATTTTAAATCTCTTGATTCCAGGCCAGCAACGTTTGACTCTGTAATGAAAGTAAGTCTACATTTGACATTTCTGCTACCTGGCTTAAATTTCGATTTATGCATACAGTTCATAATTGGCCATGAAAGTGCAATGCCGGTTCACTGGTGTTGCTGGTGCAATAATTTTGCTATTGTTCTTCCTGAATGAGTTAACACATGCATGGTAACCAAAACTTGTTGGGCTGATGTTGGTGATCTGACCAATGGACTTGTGTTTATAGGACCATGTTAGCATCCAATGCTTTGCCTACATAATAAGGACCCTTGATCGAAACAGGAATGTTTAGGAAGACGTTTTATGCATTGCAATGTTTGTTGGGCATATATGTTGGCATTAAATATCTACCCCAAATGTCTCAAGTGCCACTGCAGTAACAATGGTTTGGGCATTCATTGGGCTGACATTACATGTAGCCTACATGCCAACTGTGCTTAGTTGGGCTTATTTTGGCATCCCAATTGGTTGACATTACAAATAGGCCAGTACCAACGATACTTGGTTGGACTTATCTTTGCAATCAATTTTTTTCGCCATGACCTATCCATAAAGGATGGTATTACCATGTCAAACCACGTTCATTACAAAGTCATGATAAGGGCTAAGCCATAGCCTAAATAGGAAATCCCAACGTTTAACCTATCAAAAACCAACAATGGGCACTAACAGTTCCGTATTTATAAGGTAAAATGTTGCTGCATCATGGTATAATTTTAAACATAGTTATCCAAATAACAGTGACAATGTAGCCTACGTAGGCCTGCCTCACTAGTCAAATTGTCATCAAATTTCCATCAACATAACACTGTCTCATTCATTTAATTCAGATCCTACAACATATTGCAACATGTATATTTAAAACTGGTAATCGATTTGGCAACAATTGGCAATCCAACTAATTGCCAACATTGTCCGATTACATACATGTAATTCCCATATTGGCACAACATCTCCCCAACGTATATGCACATTTTGTGGTCCCCGGCCACGCTGGCCAAAAGTTATTTAGACGCGGTTGCAACATCAACAGTACGTTCAGTTTGCTCTAATCATTGATAAATGTTACCTCATCTAGCAATATGAGCCAACAAGTCCATTCAGATTTAAAATCAATGTTTAGCCTCCCATTCAATGCAAACCGTGGCCAGCCCTATTTCCCAGGCAGGTATCACATGGAAAATAGTGAAATGCATCATTTGCTTTGAACATTGCAAATTAAGACAGACGGGAGATGCTTAAATAGTAACCTGACCGAGAAAGGTGGCAACCCACAGTGTAACGAATTAAATACACTGTGCATGCATTCTGAAGTCTGACATTGACCCAATACATTGGTTGTTTTGTTTTTGGCTAACCAATTATCACATGTGGCCTACCTCCAATAATATACAGCCACCCAAATTCCAATTGTGACAACAAACAGGCTGCCAACATTGGCCCAATGCTTCGATAGTGTTACTCGATTCGGCTGTATAATCCCTGTGTGATACTCGATTTTAGGCGATTAGGCCGATCATGCTACTCAAAACGTTCAAAGGATATTGCAATTCAAGTGGTTTGCAGTGGTTCACAAAATTATGAAGCCATTACTGGCATCATGAAAGTCCTGATTAGCTTTATTATTGTCAATCAAAACGATCAAAAAAATAAAGCGTCTCAGGACTTATTATCCACTAATTCGTGAGGGCCATGCAAGCTGGGTCTGATTAGCTAAATGGCCAATTAACAATGCAATTCTGGAGATAGGGTAGCATGGACATTGTGTGTGTGATGCTATCAATAGCTGAGTGGTATAACTCTCAGCTACCATGTTTTTTAAATATGCCAAACATCCTAACTTTTTTTTTCAAAAATATGGAGAGTATTAGACGTCAAGAATTTGACGTTTTTTCCTATTGCGAACCAATTTTTAAATTTGTGGACGACTGGACGTTCCGTTAAAATTCGAACATTCTTCAAAATTTTTAATGAACCTTGGTTGGCATCTGGTAGCACAGCAATCTGCCAGTTTATGTTCGGTATCCCGTGGTAAAATTAAAAAAATAACAATTGTCAAATTGTAATTAGATCTATTTCCTGAGCATTCTGAGGAGGCGTAAGAAAAAGTCTGTTATTCTTCGAATTTTTCTTTGCCCATGCTTATGTAATTGAAATATATGAAACGAAAAGTAGAAAACCGTTTCCCATTAAAATATTATACAATGACACCAACGTGGCGTTGAGCCCATGGTTGATGAAGATATTGCAATAGAAAGTTTAGTAGGCTACGTCAAACAATCTGACGTCACATCCATTTACCAAAAGGAAGCTATTGTACTTTCTTGTTCAATTAAGAATCGGGAAGATTTCTTGACCTTACTCTACAAACCATGCATTATTATCTAATTCTTCAATCAATTTTGTCTAATGTGCCGATGGCCGAGTGATTTATTTTGGCTGGGTTCTCTCCATGGTTGATAATGGGCACATTTTTAAGACTGTCAACCAATCTTCACAGTATTCCGGGTGGTCCATTTATCATGCTTTGTCCAAAATCTTTTAAAATAAATAGTAAATCGTAAAAGTTATCAGAATACAAGATTAATAATAACTTGCGTTTTAAAGTATGCAAGAATGAAGATTCCCCCGGCGGGGTCCTTTTGTGATTTTAAATGGGGACCCCATTTTTTTGCAGATTATGATTCTGCATTTAAAAAACAATAAGTTTTGTCTAAAAGATTTTTTTGGCATCATCTTAGATGTTGCTGTAGTCGATGTCCGAAAAGATGATGCCAAAAAAATCTTTAAGACAAAACTTATTGTTTTTTAAATGCTGATTCATAATTTGAAAAAAAAATGGGAGTCCCCATTTAAAATCACAAAGGGACCCCCGGATCCCCCATAGGGGGGCCGGGGGCCCTTACATTCTTGCATACTTTAAAACGCAAGTTGTTATTATTAATCTTGTATTCTGATAACTTTTACAATTTAATATTTATATTAAAAGATTTTATACCAGTATGCCAACTCCATGTTGGCACTTTGATATAAAAGTGGAAGTACAGGATGCAGCACTGTCGGCCGTCGCGCATTCCTTTGGTATACTGTACATGTGCAGGTATACAGGCGCAGAATTGCACAAAATCAGAGACTCTTGCAAAGGTTTGCAAATTACAAAAAGATAATTTCATAATGCTAAATGCGATCGCATCTCATTTTAGAATCAATGAAATCAATAATTTTGATTTAAATTTCCTTAAATCCATACTATTTAAATTTTTAGCATGTCAATTTAGCATTTAAAAAAAAGTAACTCGAACATCTGCAAAACTTTTAACGTTTTTTTCCTATGCTCCGAAAATCTTCCAAGATTCTGAAAGTTTCCCAAAAAATCGAACGTTTTCTAAATTTCCAATGTTTTTCCTGAACTTTAAACGTTTTTTTTCTAAATTGAGAATGTTTTCTCACATTTTTGGATAAACCTACATTACAGTATTTATACTTAATGGTTGGTCTTCCCCATCCATTGAAAGCCTCTACCTATGCGCTGCGTTATCATAGCCTGGTGTGATAGTGAAACGCAAAAAAATTGCCGACGTATGTTAAGGAAATTTAAGCTGGTGTTTATTAAAGGATATAGTCTGGTTAGAAATATATCTTACCCATCCTTAAATGCCTTGGAAATTAATTTAAGAAATCCATAATATTGCTTCGAATTAACGTATATTGTTAAAACATACCAACTGCATTAGCACATTCATTATTAATTTTTAATAATATTCTAGTGGCACAATGATGTGAAAAACAAAGTGACCTTACATGATGGCCGTCCCCTTCCAGTTATTATTTTAGCAAATAAGGTAATTAATCCATCCACTTTTAATAATTTTTGTAATTTCAATCTATAATGTATTTGTACGATTATTTTCAGTGTGATATTCCTAGTGTGAACATCGACAGTCGAATTTTAAATAAATATTGTAAACAGAATGAAATACTCAAGTGGTTTTATACATCTGCCAAGGAAGACATCAACATAAGTAAGTTCACAATTTTGAGCAATACCCTTCACCAAATTTATAAAGCATGAGTAAAACGTCCCTTCCACCGCAAAATCAACAGAATGGGTGCAAATATGAAAATTCGGATATGGGGATGGTGCGGAATGCAATGTTGCCCAAACCATTTGGTCCTAAGGGACTTTAGGTCCTATCTCTTAAACGGAAATAGCCACAAAGAAAAAGTCAATTAGAAAGTGGCTTGCAATATTTAATTATCGATATCCACACACGAAATGACTTTTGGGCTTCTCGCCATGCATATCATCGTTACCTTGCAGGAAAGCTCTAGGACCTATATAGTTTGTTTAAAGAATACAGCTATCCTGCAATGTAGCGGTGTTATGCTTAGGTGCAAACAAACAAGAAGCCCAGAAGTCATTTCTTGTGTGGCGATCGGTAATTAAATATGGCAAATTGAGCCATTAAGGTGAAATATCCAACGGCGATTTGCACCCATTCCCACCCCCAGCGGTTATCACAAATATGCAAAATTTATGTTGAAGAGCCAAGACACATACGTGACGAAATCCTGAATATTCATTGGTATAACAAATAGCCAAGGTTCGTTGGGATTATGGGGATCGTACAATCAAAACGACATTGCAAATATTAACCTCAGTCTCAATCTTGCGACTTTTACGACCAAACTAGTCGTCACAGTCATCACAAAGCCAAATTCACAGCTTAATTACTAGTACACAAAAACCAAATTCCCAGCTTACTAGCACACAAAAACCAAATTCACATCATCTTAATAGTACATAAAAACCGAATTCACATATATAAGTACTAATAATAATTAAATGGTGGGAGGTAATTTGTGTTTTATGCTAACGATAGATAGAAAAAACTGAATTTTCTGGACAATAATGTATTTCCTAATATTTTCCAAACATGAATACTTTAGTTATGACCATTAATGTTAAGAAACGAAGGAAGTATTGACAATAACTGGTTTTTGTGAATAACTTAAACTCATGTCAGGTTTTTTATTTTTAAACAATTAATCAGGCATTTTTTAGAAATTTAATCGACGTTTACTCTAGGAACGCATTAAGACGCATTTCTCCTTTTTTAAACTTAACTGCCATTCATCGCACCTGGAAGATAGAACAGTTAGATCATTCTTCAATTTGTCTGAAAAATCTATTAATCTTCAGCTTCGTGATACAAAGAAGCATTATTTGCAAAAAGCTTCGTATTACTGGAGAGTGCCTCGGGAAGATCGTTTATGAATAAAAGAAAAAGTATGGGACCAAGTATGCTTCCCTGTGGTACACCAGAGGTTACGTTAACCCAGTTTTCTTCAACCCCATTAGTTACAACCCTTTGCACCCTTTCTGCTAGAAATGCGGATAATCCATGAAATGATAAGTTGATTTATTCTGAATGATTTTAGTTTTAGCAAAAGACACTGAAAAGGGACGATGTCGAAAGTTTAAGCAAAGTCGTAAAATTATAGCGTCAACTTCTTTACCACTGTTTAGTGCGCTTTGAATTTCATGGATAAATAAGGCCAGTTGGGTTTCATAAGAAAGCCCCTTTCTGAACCCACGCTAATAGTCAGCGAGTGCATTTTTCTTGATTAAGATAATCCATAACTCTCATATGTGTACCAGCAATTTAACAACAATTGAGGTGAGGGATACTGGTTGATAGTTTTTTTGGATTTTTTGAACAACGACCTCTCCCAAGGCGAAAGTGTACGTGAGGCATCTGACAGCAGATGAGCAAGGGTTGCAGCTGTCTTGTCGGGAAGCGGGGGTTCTCTGTATTGGGTGCATATCGTTCTTCTTGCTACCTTGCAAGAAGGCATTCAGGCTGGCTTGCATGTGTGCAGCATGCATAGGTGGCGTTAAAAGTCAACCATGCTGAAGGACTGGTGAAGTTGCTTTAGCATGGATGGTTATAGGACTTTATTGATGGCCATCACCTTGCTCGCTAGAAATGAGCGATCTAACTTCCTGCAGACGTCTTGGATTAGATTCTACAAGTTTTTTGGTATAATCAGGAGTAATTGTGTCCCATTTTCTCGTGAAGCACTTTTGTCAACTGATCTTTGTTGGAAATTGAGTGTTTTCTTATCCCGATCTCCAATTTGGTCCAAAGGTTTTCTATTACAGTGAGCCTGGTGACTGAGGTGGTGTTATATGGACTTTTGGGCAATTGTACAGGCACCACTCCTTGACAAAATGGGTTGTATGTTTCGGATCATTTTCTTGATAAAGCACAGACTTGTCTTTAATGTTTAGTTTCACTGCACTTTCCTTCAAATTCAGACGTAATATGTCAAAGTATTCATTATACTGCCAATGAAGTGCAGATGGCCAGTTCCAGCGGCTGACATACAGCCCCATACCAACACTCCACCTCCTCCAAATTTCACAGTTGGCCGAAGATGTCATTTTTCCAATTCCACGCCAGGTTTACTCCATACATAACAACGACCTTACGATCGTGTGGCAATTTTAAATAACAATGCTTCAGAAAATAAAAATACGAAACTTTCTATATCGAGCATGCATGCCTGCATGCACATATGCTATGGATCTTTTGGGGAGTTTTAACATTAAATAACATTAATAATTTAATATTTATGCTTGTCAACATTAAAATACAATGTTTCAGAAATATATAAACCCAACTACATAATATTTTTTGCCTTCATGTGTATGAATTTTATGATTTAAAATCTCACAACACATACATTGTATACGTTATACAGCGTAAATAAAAAGCCTGTTCCCCCCAAAAAAAGTTTCTTAAGGGGGGAAAAATGAAAATTCTGTTAAAGGGGTGTCAACTTAATGGTCCAAAAATGTGACCTTTGCCCACGTTTTTAAGGTCATTCAGACAGGAAGTACTTAAAAGATGCAAAACAGACCAATGGTGTGATTTGGAGTCTAAAAATGCTTTATTTAGTATTAAAATGCCATCTGTGAATTTGTCACGTTTCTTATGATGGATGTAAATGCACTCATGTACAGCTTCGAAGCATTGCATTGAAGTCACGCGACCCATATCAAGGGGCTTTCGGTCCTATCGGTGCCCTACAACTTTCTAATTGACTTTTTCCTCGCTACTATCACCAGTTTCATTTTCTGTCTGAAAGCCCCTTGACTTGGGTTACGTAACTTCACTGCAATGCTTTGAAGCTGTACAGGAGTGCATTTACGCCCATCACAAGAAACGTGACATAAATTCACAGAAGGTCATTTTAATACTAAATGAAGCATTTTTAGACTGATAGCATCCCCCTCTACAAATTTCAAAATCACACCATTGGTCTATTTTGCATCCTTCAAGTACTTCCTGTCTCAATGACCTTGAAGACGTGGTCAAAGATCACATATTTTTGCACCATTAAATTGCGCACTTCATGGTTCCTATATGTCACCTTTAACGGAATTTTCATTTTGTCCTCCATTAAGAAACTTTTTGGGGGGAACAGACTTTTTATTCACGCTGTATATCGGTGCATCATTTGTCAATGCTCGATCGAAACACAGTAAAGAGAAATACACGTAAATAATTAAACTACTAGTATATACAGTGTATATATAGATTATACAATCGCTTGACCCACGCATTATAATTGAAAGGTTTAATGAAGAAACTAAGATTTTTAGCGTAACTGTTATCTAAGTTCAGGTCACGCGATTTGTATATTATAATTGGAGCTCTAACATTTGCGGTAAAGTTAAATATTTACGAGGTAAAAACTGGTTGATGTTAGTTAGTGATTAAGGTAATGTTTGAAAAAATATTTTGCTCAAAATACGGTAGGCTGTACCCTGTACATTGTACAAGCATACGTGTAATTAGAAATGGCTATATGAAACATTGCAATTTTCTTTTTGCCTTAAGGTTGAAGGTGGGGCCACATTTAAATGCAAACCCCAAATATGCAAATTTGCGTAAGTTTTTCCCCTTCTCCTATTAATACACTTCGTGATTGGCCTATTTTATTTATGTGGGCTAGGATGTTTTCAAATAAATTTAAAGTTGTTTTTGCATAACATACTTAAAAAAACTATACCAAAGTAACTTTTAGTATAGCAAAACGTATATTTGATTGCCCCTAGTGACAGTACATCCTCGTTGTGTTTTTTAATCGTTTCCCACAATCCCCCCAGGCGAATGTTGGGATAATTCCTGACCACATGCCTTTCCCGTCCTCCTCCTTGTTTGGCTATAGGTTCATCCCAAGCCTTGGGTAATACAATTTAATGATGATGTTTTTGTTCATCATGACGAGGTTGTTAAGTTATACAAGTTGTTAAGTTAAGTTAAGTTATGTTAAGTATAATGACCCTCCCCCCTCCCCTGCCACATGGTACTGTATGTATACTGACTGATCACTTTAGGGTATAATGACAGGCATATAAAGTATATTTGTAGGTATTGTACAGCACTCGCCACTCTCGTAAATACTAGTACATGTACATGACATTGTAGATAGTTCTGATGAAATTTTTTTTAAAGGGGCGTCAATTATGAACCTCTTCAATCCGGTTCATTAGTGTAGAATTGTTCAGCGACTTTAACAAGCAACTACATTACTACAATTTCTTCCAAGCAATTTTATAGTACATGTAGTTACCCACAAGTACCTTGTACTGAGTTAAAAAGAACACAGGATCTCAGTTGGGAATCATACAGTATGTTTTTATGATATTATTATACGTTCGTATGCAAAACGGTTGACAGCGGTCAGGCTCCATTGAATTTATTGTCTACCCAAACGTTTCTATCCGGGAATTTGAAATCGTAATAATTTAAAAAGTTTTCAGACTTTAAAAGCCCATGATAGACTTCCCTAAATGTTGCACCTAAACTGATTTTCTAACCGATATTTTTTTAGAAAATGATTTAAACTGCAATTAAAATAAAACTGACCATAACGAACACATTCTAAATCAATAGGTAGAATTAAGGGATGAAACATTTTATTTCTAAGATGACTCCATTTCATCGCGACTCCACTTCGTAAACCCCTATCAAAAAAATAAATAAATAAAAAAATAAAATAGATTTTTATTTCGAGTATACTATATTTCAGCCTTATTTCTTATACAAAATTAATCCTTTAAATCAAACAGCCTTACAAAGATTTACAATTCGTAATCACTTTTTCAAGGCTTAATCTTCGAGATCTTCTAAAGCATTAAAATGCTAATTGCCTAAAAAGTAGTCCTCTATCTTCATCCTCTAATCAAACATGGGTTTGATCTGTTGACAACCAAAATCTCTAGGGGTTAAGATGAACTGCGTGTTATTAATGTTTATATTGACGTTCAATTTCTAGTTGTCTTTTTTCGTAATGTTGCTTTTGGCTAACTTGTCCTTCACTCTGCACCTAGTAAATTCTTTTCATCAGTCCTGCAAGCACCATTGAAAACTCAGCTTGCAACTGTCAAATTGCACAGCACTTTTGACATGCATAAATAATAGTCTATTCAGCTTTTTATGACATTCCCGTTTTGAAGGACCAATCTTGTTAATGTTAAGGACACAGGGCTTGGTGGCGCTTTATGCTGAAGTGTAACGTTGATGTATGCGTTTGCTCAAATCTATTAAAATCTATCGTAAAATAAAAGCACTGCATTGTAGCAGTAAAAAACGAATACCTTAGCGTGGAAATCTTGACAGCCATCTTACTCATATACTCTTATTACGCATTTGTGACGAGTCTATTTTTTAATTTCGCGTTGACTATATAATCCCCGTCGACTTTATTTTTTATGTGATTCTGCATTTTAATAACAATGACAAATTGACAGTGGTACGTATGTCTAGATGCACCAGCAGATGTCTGTTGTATGACAGGGCAGTTGCATTTTTTTGCACCATATTTTTTGTTAATATGCAATTTGCCAATGCTTGAAGTTATGCACCTTTATTGTGAATACGTATTGTGTTAGAAATGTTTTGAAAATAAGACAAAGATAACTGTAGCCCGATGTCCTTGGCGTTTGTTATAATTTTCTCAAAGCAGCATAGGTGTGTGATTTTTCCCATGCTTGTGCATTTCAAAATGATAAAAACTTGACTCTAGGCATGCACGTTTAATTCAGCCGTAATTTTCGAAAGCTTTAATCTTCTAACTGTTCAACGAAAAAAAATTTTAAAGAGTTGAATGGAACTTTGCATGGCAGTTGAAGTCACGAAGTTTACTGTTACCTGACATGCAAGGCCTTATTTTACGTGTAATAGGTGAAAAAAAAGGTTTCCTTTTTGTCTCAACCCGCCTTATCCGTAAGCTATGATTAGCATTTTCACATTATTCTGTAGAAGGTGGAGTTCACAATGTAATATCAACTACAATTGAAAAAAGGAACGTGCAAATTGCAGGCATGGCAGACGTTATGCAAATTCAGATCAGCAACCTTATTCCTTGCTCGGTCAGACCTCCTTTCTCTTTTCCATGCATAATTACACTTGTTTTCAACCGCCTATTTCCACATAACGCGCTTTTCTTCATTATTAACTTGTTTCTTGTATTTTTACTCGAATAATTAATATAACATGTACTTTGTAATGTGAAAATATCAAATACTTTTTTTTAATATTTATTGATAGTGATCATGTTAAGTATGTTATTTCAAGGCGTTATTAAGCCAAAGAAAGCGTAATTGAAATGTGACTTAAAAATTTCTGGACAAAATGACCTCAAAATAAAAGTTGATTTTTATTTAACCTAAAATTGTCACGTATAAATTTAAACATGAAATTCGCAATTTCTAAGTATTTTTCTTTGTTAACTGTAGAAAAACATTTTTATTGAAGATATTTCATATTCACTTTTGCAATGTTTGCAGTTGTGTTCTAAAATGCGTTGTTTTCCCCAGAGGAAAAACTAACATTATTTTCCATGTCTGATGAACTATATTGTACTCCCAACACTAAAATATGTGTTTGCATTGAAATTTATTTGCTCAGCGTCAATGCGTTTACTGCATGTCACGCATATGATTACATAGAACCTCCTTTATATAGAAACTGTCAACATAAATTTGCAGAAAAAAGAAATCCACACGGATACATATTTTGTCCCATGATTCCCATCTATTTTCAGCTTGTCTTGCAGCATGTGCATTGTCATGAATCTGAAATTGTGCCACATGTATATTGGAAGCTTCAATGCTCATCCTTATGCTTGACTGGAAAACTTGTTTTGGTATTCTGGCCATGTGTTAATGACTTTTAAGCATTTATAGAATGAAAATGTTGAGATGAAACAATGTGAGAAAAAAATACATATTATGAAAAAAGTTTACCTCAAAGGGAACAAAAATGCTACTTAAAGTAGACATGAGCAAAATTCATAAGCTTCATGTTGACTGGAGGCATTTAAAAAGTCCATACTGCAATCATGTTAAACAAAAGGTATTTTTGAACAAATACAATATTTTTATTACTTTATGTCAATACATTCATGTATGTACATGTCACTTAAAATCTCCAACTTATGAATTGCATAGCAATTTCTATGGACTTTATGAGAACTTAAGTAAGAATTTATCGTTGCATGTGAATCTGTGATATCATAAAGCAAACGAGCAGACAGGAGTCATAGCATGAAGGCCAGGTTCACCACTGACGGTCGTCTATCACTGGCTTCATGGTTGGAACATGAGAAAATTCCAACTTTGAAACCTACTCATGATGTACCAAAACGTTTTCAACCGCTACCTATTAGAGATGGGCGAGCTGAACGTTCGGTGACTTTTCGAGTCAAAACGAGTTTTTTTTTTTTTTTTTTTTTTGGTTTTGAAATGCCGAGTTTGAGCAACTATTTTCGAGCCGTGAAGCTCGGAATTTCAACAATTTCAATTCTGAAAAAAATCTAACTCGACTCAAACAACAATAGCCTCGGGCTACATCATAGCAAATTAATGGTATTGCAATTATTTCTGAGTCAGTGAATCTCGAGTAATAAATTCCAAGCAAAACTCGTCTCAGCTCTGCAGTTCAGCTTGCCCATCTCTACTACCTATCATAAAATGCCGAGATTCATGATGCTAAAGCATGTGGTTAACCTTTACATGTATCACTAATTTGTGAATCGTTTTTTAACCTTGCATGAAAATTTTGAATCTAAAATTCAACTATTTAATTTTCAAAAATTCGTGATCACCTATTCAAATACTATATTTCACACTTGCATAGAAGATATTGTAACTCTTCAAAACTAAAACTGTCACCAAAATGTCCAAAGTTTGTCAGTTTCATTGGCCACTTGCTCCAATTGTTCCAACATCCATATTATAAACATTGGGACATAGAAACATCCATAGTACCCAGTAAGGAATGTTAGCAATGCAATAATATTAAGTGCAATCAAAATGCTGACTGTAGAGAGAGATTCCCAAACTGTCTGTACTACACTGATTTGAGGATTATCATCTTGCCAAAAATGCATGAAATGGCCTGGACCACGTGATGATAGTTGCCGCAGTCGATAATTCACTTGCCAGGGAAGAGGAAAATTTCGCGTTTTATTCAGCGGTTTCTGACGAGCCTTGTAGTACTTAGGATGGAGCAATTTTGTGCGCTGGCAGAGATCTAGGACAAGAAATATCTCTCGTTACCATTAGTGTCCAACTTGTACCAGTTTAGGAATTGCCAATACAAAAAGCACCTGAGTCAGGAATGCACAATCCAATATACTGCCTGCATAATGGACACCTCGTGTGCTGCGGATCGAGCTTTGCCAGGCTGCGCAAACATAATTCACAGAATGCATGCGTGCAAGGGTAGCATATAAACGGGTGGTGATAAATCTCCAAACAAATTGCACAGACAAGTTCATCAGGCACTTCAACTTCAGTATGTTGGCTATCAGTTGAGCAATCAACATCCTATAAAACACAAAAAACAATGAAGAAACATTAAATACCCAAACCCTCATTCCAGCTGGAGTCAGTCAATTTAATGAATAACACATTTGCAATTACTTGCACAAATGCAAGGATAGCCCCAGACGTGACTTTCAAATTTAGCAGAATTTTGTTTATTAGGATTTGTTGCATTACGCTCACAACTAAAAGCCACATGCAAGTCAGGGTAGGGGAGCAACTTTGTAAAATCATAAAACAACATTAATGTTCAGACAGCCAATTTAGGTTTAGAACCAGTATCTCAAAAAATGTAAAGCAAAACCTACCATTATGCACTAAACCTATATTTTTTGTCAAATTACACTTATTTCTGAATTTGGCAGTACTAGAACTTCAAACTTAATTCAACAAGCTTTAGCCCAAAATGACGCAACGCACACCCTCTATAGATTATGTGTCATTTTGTCAACTGAGACTTGCTGTGTGTAATAGAACATGCCTTTCTCCATTTAGTGTTCAAGTGGTTTGAAATGTCCTTGAATGGCTTTCGTGTTTTGCCCTTTGAAATTCCAAAGTTGTCCACTCCTAAGACAAATTAAAAGGGCAAATTTTGAAATAAGGGTCGCGTCTAGTAGGAATGTTTAAGCAAACTAGATACTTGGACAATAATTAAAGAAAAATCCAATTGCACAGATTTAATGAAAGCATGAACATAGTTTTGAACCCTTCTGTTTAAATGTATACTAATATAGCATAAGTTAACAGAATTCTTATCATCCTGGATAATAAAGATTTAAACTTATACAGTGATTAACCACTCACCTGACATATCCAATTCTGTTATGGAAAAAATCTTGGGAGGCACTTCTTTGGTACTCTCTGTGTCCTGTTTTTCTATGGCACCCATTGGTAATATATGCAGTGGAAGTGTCTCAGCTGCACCATAGTCTTCACGGTCAATTTTACCTTTGACTACATGAGCTGAGGGCAAAACGAAACTACCACATGGGCACTTTGTCCCATTAACAAAATCAAAAGAACCAATTTTGCCATTGCATTTTGGACACAAAATTTTTCCTTTTATCCAATTTGCCTATAATTAATTAAGCATCGTTGAGAAACTTAAATTTGCCAAACGCTTCAGACACAGGCCAAGTTATCCTTGAATTATGTAACACACCCTTCATGAGTCCTTCTCACTGTATTGTTCACAGCAATTTAAGAATTAAAACAAAGCACAGCTTTACTTGCTTTTTTTAAATAATTAACGCAAATGTGTAAAATTGAGTTATCTGATGATACCCAAGGCAACTAAATCTAAGTGTAGATTAAAAAGGGGATATTATGTTAAAAAGCTAGACTCAAATTTATTGATAAACTGGCCGCCTGAAGAATCTCTGTTCAATCATTCATGTCACCTATGGACATTTTAAATAATCCACCTTCCAAAATGTAAGCAATCAGTTGGTTATATATTATAATTAAGACTGGATTTATCATTCATCATTGAGTCGAATACAGTAATTATAAAAAGTCCTCAATGCATCCTTTTTTTTCATTACATAATTCAAAGTCAAAGCCACCACATCGTGTTAATCACCATACCTCAATTACTAAGGCTTCTATCCAGTCAGGAAGTGATTCTTCTTGCAGGAACCAAACTGCATCCTCTACAGGAAGACCTCCAGTTTGACAATGGTCCTCTGCTTCTAGAGGTAGGTGTACACCCTTGCCATGACCATTCACAACAAAATCTCCGTTGAATAGGGTATGACGACACTTTCTGCATTTGTAGACAGCATCTTTACCAGATGTTCCACTATTTTGAAGTACTTCCATTATCTAAAGGATGAGAATACTTCCATGACAATGAGATTGACCTGAAATATATATTTCCAGGGGATGTGTCAGCATCACCTACCTGGGAATTTTGCCTGCAAAGGGGGACTTCCACCCCCCCTAGAGGGATCTTGGGGAGGGGGGGGGGAATGGTGCATGCGCACCATGCCTGTAGGACACACCTAACATTTATCCCAATAAATTTATTCCCACATCCATCATTTTGACTACCAGGCCATGCCCCCAACCCCCCAGTATCATCTCATCCAAGTTCCTGTTTCAGGGCCCACCATTTACCGAACAATTTGTTTGCCGCCTAAATGAAAGCATCTCTCCCGAGCCACATCCCTCTATGATACCTCCTTGCCCCCCAACCCCCCACCCCCAATTTCAGGGCCCACCAATAGAACCGTCTCGTCCCGAGCCACGCAGCACCAACAGAATGCAGCTTGGAATCGTGAAATCTATAGTATAGTATAGTATAGAATAGTACTGTCGCGCCATCTAGCTAAAAGTTTGTTTTCTTGTTTAAAAAAAAGCATGTTTTTAGCTGTCACATGTGTGACATCTAAATACTAGTTATATAAGAACACGCCGCGATATGCGATTATGAACAAACGAACATTTACATTTTTATTTATATAGATAAAGAATAAACTTGTCCATGTCTCTATTACACAGCTCGTTAATGTGATTATCGAGATTGTGGAATCAAAGAAAATACATGTAGATGGCAAATATTGCCAATGCAGTATAATTCCTTACAAGTTTATTCATCTAATCTAAGTTGCACAAATCTGCACCTACCACGTAGCACCAAAAAGGCAGGTACCGTAAATACGGAATTAAGCGCCGGGGCGCTTATTTGCACAATCCGGGAGACCCCCCCGGCGATTAAACGAGGTAGGCGGCTATTGCAGGTCCGGCGCTTGTTTAACATTGCAATAAAAGGAGCATACCGTAAATAATACTTACCG
>JAQGAO010004061.1:0-15831 GCA_034697705.1 Ommatoiulus sabulosus | reverse complement strand
GATGGAAATAACTATATAAATTTGTTGATTTGAAACGAATTAATAACTTGATTTTTCAAAATTGAAGTTTTAATTAATATTTCAAAAGTGAATTAAGTTTTAATTCATTGATGATATAGGCAGGATGATATAGGCATGAATTTTTTTTTTTCAATAAATAACAGATGGAAATAACTATATAAATTTGTTGATTTTAAACGAATTAATAACTTGATTTTTCAAAATTGAAGTTTTATTTAATTTTTCAAAAGTGAATTGTTTTAATTCATTGATGATATAGGCAGGATGATATAGGCATGAAATTATTTTTTTTCAATAAATAACAGATGGAAATAACTATATAAATTTGTTGATTTTAAACGAATTAATAACTTGGTTTTTCAAAATTGAAGTTTTCATTAATTTTTTCAAAAGTGAATTAAGTTTTAATTCAATTTACAAAACTGAAGTTTTACTTCATTTTTAAAACTGAAGCATAACTTCATTTTTCAACTGCATGATGTTGTAATTCATTTAAAATGGGTGAAGTTTAATTTTATTTTCAGAACTGAAGTTTTGATTCATTTTGTTTCAAAACTGGAGGTTCATGTAAAATGGGTGAATTTAAAATGAAAACAAAAAAAAACATAAAATAATTAATTCCATATCTAAAATTATTGCCCGAAACTTTTAAGCCATACTTTTAAGCATGTATTACATATTCTATCAATTTTAATTACAATTTGCAATGAAATTACTTATCTTGAAAAAAATCCCATCAAAGAAAATTAATAGGACACCCTGCTAAACGTAACTCTGTAATAACGTTCAAGAATGCAATATCTTAAACATTCTTTTAAAACAAGTTCAAGTACATTTATTTGAAAACTTTTTTTACGTTTTAAAATGCTTGAGTACACTTTAATTTGCAAGGGTAAAAAGTCAAAAGCTGTGAAATGCTTAATCCCCTTCTTGGTTCATTACACCAATTCGCACATCTCATTTGACCAATTTGAATAAATTTCCCCTTTTCATTTTTCATCTGAAATACCCTTTTTCTATAGTAAAAAAAAAATCTGGCTATTTACCGTAAAATGCATATTTCTAGAGAACCCATTACTTGTACGACTTAACACCATCCGTGACACATATATTTGTTTTTTCCCCTATACCCCTCCCTAACTCATTCCCCATTTTTTACATAAAAAAACGTGAAATTGCATCTCCTGTGTCAACTTTGCCTTTTGATTCATGGGGTTCAAGCCCTGGTTCAAGCAACCCTAACTTTTATGTGAACTCGGCAAGCACTTAGGCCTTTATAACACTTATCTGCAATTTTTAGTCATTGTCTGCGCTTTGAAAGCGGGACTCTTGCCGGCCTGTGCTAAAAGCTTGTCTATATGGTTTTTCAGTGGAATGATCAGTTTTGAGGAATTGACCACACACTTGTTTCCATTTATTTTGGAGACATTGCATATTTTTATGACTCCTTTTTTCTTGCAGAAAATTAGATAACTGGGAGCACGGACCAGTAATGCCATTGATAAATTCGTAAAAGCGGATCTGACAAAATGTTGAAAGCGCCAAAAAGTGAGGCCATCCGTACTTGTCTGCATGATAACGACCAGCAATTTACCGAATTTCCTTCCAGAAATATACAAGGGACAATCTGTAAGTCAGACCAAAGTCAGATATATGCATGTCACTATAAATGTACAAAGTTGCTGTTGGACTTTGTATTCTGCGATGTTCAGTCTGACGTGACCGATGTTTTGGTGATATAGGAATATACTGTGTTCGAGAACAATTTCCAATTTAAAAAATGGAATTCTAAGCAATTAATACCAGTCCATACAGACTGATGCATAACTTAATTGTATAACCTGTTAAGGTGAAACACTCATCATTCCTACTTTATTTTGTTAAAATGTCTACCAGAAATGTGCATTCTCTGTGAGAATTATACTACGAAGACAGTTTATAGGTATAAAATGAAATGTTTTCAACAAAAACTTTTTTTCTTCAGTTAACGAAGGTTAAAGGTGAATAACTTAAATATAAACTTACAGTAAGTAATAATTTAGGTACATGTATACAATTAAATGTTTCAACAAAAACGTTTTTTCATTAGTTAACGAAGGTGAAAGGTGAATCAAATCGAATTGTGGGTTTCACATTTTAAAATTTCCCACGCTTTAATTTTAAATTAATTACAAAGTTAATTATTTATCCGATGTTACCCGTAATGACCTCAAGATAGCGTTTTTTTTTAAATGCCAGTATTTTTTTTCTAACTTAAAATTAGCATTTGAAAAATTTAAAAACTATAAGTATTCACATTTTCTATAGTTGTTAATCTTTGTGATCTAAGCAACAAATTGTATGAAATATTCAATCACTGGTAGACCCTTTGGAGAACTAAGTATAGGCGCATCTTTTTACAATAATATTTCTTAAAAAGATAGTGAAATGAGAAAAATCCAAAATACAGGAATTTATGTACACAATTTCTTTGTCTCATTCTTTAAAACATGATTAATTATAAATGTAACAGCTTAATGTTGATGTCATAAATCAAAATGCATTTATGATATCTATGTATATACTGAATATGTTTCATGATTTGATGATTCAGGATTTATCCATCATACAAATGCACGTACAGTACTGTATGCCATCACGACTATTTAATTTTCAACAGTTCAAGTTCTTTGATTACATTATATAATAAACGCTCACATGCAGTTAAGTTATTTAAAACATGATACATGTATCACGTTGTAAATTAATCTGGCAAGTATTAAAACAATTCTATAATAATTCCCCAACTTTTACTCAAAAATCTGCGCTTGTAAGCAAGCACTTTTTAATTGTCCATGCCTCTGGTGATGGCAGATGGTCTTATAGTGGCCATGCATTGTTTGCCGCTGGTGGCGCACGCGTCCATCTGCATGCGCCTGCGCACAACCTGAGCTCCCCATCGCCTGTGTTTTGGCCACCACCGGGCTACCCTTAATGTTTATTGCTTGCTAGCTGGGCTTTTATGCTTTCATTTATTGAAAGGAAAAGTTTTTTAGCACTTAAAATGTGAGACTCTTGAGGGAGCACGTGCCTCACGATAGCCCGCATTGCTGCGTGCAGGCTTGTCATATTTTTAATAAAAATACATGCAATATAAAGCAAATAATATAGGGCAGGACACTGTCTTTGCAATATGAGGGCACACGCGATGGACAATATATTATTTCACCACCTGCTCGGCCAGGATTTTCGTCTGCGGTTTACCTGCCCTTCTCACGATAAATTGGACAGTCTCTGTACTGGACAATAGGTAAAGGGGTATTCCAAAATTGATTCATCAACTCATCAGACTTGATGTTTTTGCTCATTGCAATGCAATGCTCATTCGTTCTTTAATTGTTTGGTGATGACAGGGCATGGAATAACTGTGCAGTATAGCGTGCTTCAATATGGGGTACTCAGACAAATGCCTTATGGAAGGCACTTTTTACATTGTTGAATTCACGTGTGCAAAACCAATTAGCACATTCGTTTCTCACACGTGACTTCACGACTGTCACTTGAATTGAAGAATGTCAAAAGTGCTTTCCGTAAGGCATCTGTCTGAGTACCCCAATATAATTCCGAGTCCCTTAACGCGGTCATATTGCTTGGCTTCAATCGGGCCTTAGCTTCGCCAGTTTACTTCTTTTCATGTGTTTCAGAATTGAATTCGTTTGAGTTTTTTCCAAGTTGACTTCATTTGAATTTTTATTTTAATTTATTTGAAATTATCCAATGTTCAATTTATTTGAATTTATCTAAATTTTTTCGAAATTGAATTCATTTTAAATTGAATTGATTTGAATTTATTCAAAATATAATTCATATGACTTTATTCGAAAGTGAAACCATTTGAATTTGTTCGGTATTGAATTCTTTTGAATATATTCGAACTTGTTTTCCTTTTGAATTTATTGAAATTTATTCCGGAATTAGATTCATTTAAGTTTGTTCAAAATTGGATTTATTTGAAATTATTCAATGTTGAATTTATTTGAATTTAGCTAAATTTATTCAAAATTGGATTCATTTGAATTTATTCCAAATTGAATTGATTTGAATTTATACACAATTTAATTCTTATATGACTTTATTCGAAAGTGAATTCGTTATTTTATTCGGTATTGAATTCTTTTGAATGTATTCGAATTTGAATTACATTTGAATTTATTCGTAGTCGAATTTAATCAAATTTATTCCGGAATTCGATTCATATGAATTATCAAAATTGCATTTGTTTGATTTCATTCAAAATTGACATTTCAATTTATTCGCAATTGAACTAATTTACTAGGGACTTAATTCATAATGTCCAAAGAAAGTCTCGAACTTACTCAAAATTTCATGTTAATTAAGAGTACGGTCTACAGTATATCGCATTTACAAGTACATGTACATTTTTCTCCTCCAAAGTGTTTTTAATTTGTTTATCTCTAATGTTTGTCACGTGTTATTGGCACAAAATTTTAACAACGCTTAATCAAACAATTCAGCAAGATCTTTCGGTTTCATAGAAGTTAGTAAATTCCTGCTATGAATTCCCCCTCAATTTTCAGAGCTATTATGACAACTTCCACCACGAATAACTTCTGAAGGTGTCCATAACAGTCAGCCTGATAACATTAGATTAATGTGGGAAATCCAACCACACAACCTTCGCATTGCTTTCTGGGAAACTCGCGGCAGTCGTAAAGTGGCCGGTTTCTGAGCTCCGACCACAAAGGCTCGTACGGGTCAGTTGCACCAACCTGGCCATCACAACCATCAGTTTTGCTTCCCCTCCCACAACGCTCTTAACATTTCAGTGAAATTTTTTTACTTCAACTCAATGGAAATTTCAGTTTTTTTGGGGAGGCGTGCCATAACACTCGCACCCTCACGAGCTCGTTTCACACTTTACGAAAACGTTAGCTTTCTCACTTTTCGTTGGTAACGACGCGAAACCGTTTCCGTGCATGGGACGTGTAGTTCGGGTGACAAAAAAGGACCGCCCTGGCCCAACGCACGTGCTCCTCAAGCAGGTGCCATGGAAGTAAGGGAATGAGATTCGGTTCATGCTTCTTGAACTTACTCCATGCTCGCACTCGCATGTTTTCCTCAACTTTTTTGGAATTATGACGTCATCTTGATGACGTTAAGGGTGTCATGTCTCAAAGTATTCGATGAAATTTTAAGTCGGGCACACACTAGCCACCGAACCAAAAATAAAAACCACAAACCTCAAGCTTTCAACGTGAACTAGTGTCTATCAAAAAAATTAATAGAAACTAGTTTTGCAAAACCTGAGCGTACACACTGCAACAAACCATATTGACAAAACTCAGCAGACGACAGACGATATCAATTACTAATTTCATCGATATCGTGCAGACGAAAAGTTGAAGCGTCGACGGGTACGCCAAACTTAGTTTGAAAACTTGATTCTCTAGTTTTTATTTTTGGCAAAAACAGCCATTTTTCTCGTTTCCACAAACCAGAAAAGTTTGGAGTTTATAGTTTTTGTTTTGTCATAGTGTGTACCCGACTTAAGAACAAAATGGGTGAAATTCTGCTTTGGGAAGGGAGGTTTTAAAATATATTTTTAGAACTCTGACAGAAGCTTTGTGAATCGCACTTTAGCATTAATATGCCACGTGGGCAAAACCGACTCGCTAATTGGCTTGAAAAAGTCACTAATGTTTTAATCTAAGTGCATGTATACAGACCATGCAATTAATTCGTCACGTGTATATATAGACACGTACGTGAATTAATAAGTGCGATTTGCTACGTTTCTGTCTTGAGTTCCCCAACAAATTTTAGCATGTCTTGAATGCTTGGTTGGCATGAGGGTTGTCACTTTGCATCTCAGTCGGCATTCAATCGTAAAACGCGGAAATAAGCTTTTTAATGTGCTATGAAATTCCAAGAGCAATACGCACGTTTTATCGAAATTTTCCGTTTGCCCTACGGCGCTGCAAAACCCTTCCCAGTCGATTTGTTTTAATTCTAGCCCACAAAATTGCACCAATTGTTTGACCATTTGTCGGCGCCCCAAATTGCATCCAACGAGTGCCTAGTTTTTGATGCGGTTAAATATGCATCGATTTCTTTTTTAAATGACGACTGCACACACCCTCTCCTCCACCGCACACGAGCTTATTCCTGAAATTAACTCGAATCGATACGTATTTTCTATTTATTTAAAGAATTGTCTGACTGCGTTCATGTTCCTTTGGCAAGGGGCGTGACGTCCGAGAAATTATTTGCCGGTTAGTTACCAATAATGCGTAACGATGGGGATTCAGCAGCTACATGCACATGTATTGTATATAGGCATAGGCTTACTGTTCTGTGAATATCATGTTTCGAATTTTACACCTTGCATGTATATATATATGCACGTGAACATGCGCATGTTTTGGGTATAAAGTTGCTCGCATAGAATTTTAGCGAGCCTCTCAATGCGCCCATTACTATTTATTTATTATTAACAAAAATTGAAAACAGACCATTGATCAACATTTTCGAAAATGCAGTACTTGCTCGAGGAAGCAAAGTAAAGTTAGCCTAGGACAGTCCAGTCGTCGGGTTCGGTTAATCGACGTTGACCGATTTTGATGTAGTGCGCGTGTAGACAGTAGAAGTTTAGCAAATATCCCAATGTGCCCAATTCATTTTTTTTATTGTTAAAAAATTGAAAACAGACCATTGATCAACATTTTCGAGAATGCAACACTAATTGCTCTATAGGAAGCAAAGTACTGTTTAGTTGGCCTAGGACAGTCGTCGGTTTCGGTTAAACGACGTTGACCGATTTTAATGTTGTGCACGTATCGATTAAAATTGGTAACTGCCTACCAACTTAGGCGGGATGGACCAACTATCTATAGTTTTATTTGTGGTTTGGATACAAAGGCTTCACCTGGGTTATGTTTGCGAAGTGTGCTTTCAAAACGCAGCGTTTCCTTCCAGCTTTTCTGGCGCAGGTAGACGGTAAATATTTAAATTGGCAGCAATGGGATGTATCGTTAGCATGGCGTATTCAGTTTTATGGAAACAAAAAAAAATAACTTTCATAATCTTCCGAATCGCTTTGCCGACGTTTTACGATCCTACCAGCTGCAGAATTTAATACATGGCTCTCAAAAAAGGGACCACGAGAAAAATGGTAGATATTGACTGTATCACTTGGTATGGGATCTAGTCTGAACATGCTTTTCCCCTCATAGTCCGCAGCGCCACGCAGTGGCACAATGTGCAAACGTTGTAGGTAGGCTCAGGAGATTGCGCGGGAAATGTGAAATAGCCACGGGGAGTATATACTGTATATCTTACCAACTGGTTTTAGGATGCTGCTTATCTGTTTAGGATTTACATTCCTGATATTTCATTATTAACTCGGAATTGACTCCATGGCAGCCATGGCCACCAGCTCACAGTTGCAGTAGGCAGTAGCAGTTGGAATGTTCTCTGCATTTGCTTTTATTCTTGGTAATCGGACAGAAGCAATCGATGCCGGGCTCTTGTCACTCTTGTGGACTTTAAAAGCAATACGCAGAGAACCTTTCTGAAGTTACTGCAAGGATGGCATTGCTCATTTTCGTACGGGCGCGTCATATAACGATGTCACCATTCAAACAACTTTCTAGCTGCTGGCATAATCTTCTTTGCCAAAAGCTTTCCCATGAGCTTTGCTGACCTCTATTTGGTCAGCACTAGTGGTCACTGGTCAATGGCGACCCCGTTTTTTTTAGCTTGTTTTTGTTCTTTTCATTCCTTTTCTAAAGGAGGGTGCTGGCATGCTTTAAATCCTTTTGGTACTATATTGGACCAGTGTGTCAACCGAGGGTGTTGTTATATATGGTCGGCTTTAGCAAGATTTCAATGAAATCTGTATTGGTCATTTTTCTCCAGCGTGGTCACTCCGAGTGACCCGTATTGAGTGGCTCCTGTTTGTCGCAGGTACGTCCCCGGGCACCTTGTCGAAAAAGAGAGTACAAAGATTGAGGGAGGACCCAAAGGTGAAAAATAAAGCATTTTAGCTTGGCAAACGCCAAACTCGGTTGGATTTACAATACGCGGGGTTCTCACTGGACAGTGCTTGAGGGGTTATGGGAACAGAGATGGTCAATTCATCGTTCTTCGTTGGCCGTTCTCCGTTGCTCTCATCTAAGGATTATTGGAAAGTGCTGTACAAACGCGCTTGCCTGTGCTGCTCTCGGTGTCATTTGGGTGTTTTCCTGAAATAATTAATTTGAGCGTTGTTTTTTCGGGTGTTTGCGTGGCAAACTCGTGAAAATGCACTTTGGTCATCTTGGCGACTTGGAAACATTTTACCACATTGGTCAGTTTTTTTTGTTCTTAATTTGCATGCTGAAATGGATTGGACGCCATCTTTGAATGTTTCGTACGTTGGTTTTCGGGTGAAAGTAACACTCGTTATGTCGATTTAGTTGTAAAATATTGGGGGCGCATTTTCATTTCTCGGAAATGCTCACCACGTCTAGGGTAGTTTTTCTTCCGCAGCTGCTGCGTGGTTTGCACTTATAACCATGACAATTTATCATTGATATATTTGTTTAGTTCATGTACTGGCGTAAATGTTCCGTCATAAACAAGTTGAAATAGCTATAACATCATCTTGCGGTAATGTCAAAATTGGTATATTTTGAAACTTACTATTAATTGTTTCTTAATTACTAGCTATATCATCCAGCTTGCATACTATTGTATCTCCTCTTGGTTGCTTTGTTGATACAACTTATAGAGAAAACATGAATGTATAGAGGTTGAGTGTCAAAATTCCAAAAATATGTATAGGAATAATAAAACTTGAATGTTTTATGGTGCAATTCATCTAAGACAGTAAACAGCGGTTAAGGAGTGACTGAATGTGGATGCCCAAAGGACTCGCGTTTATACTTGTATTCTTTGCTCTGAAAAATTAAAAAATTATTGTATTCCAAAAAACAATGTGCTTGCATCCCATTTTGCAAAAATGCTGTTACTGTAACGAAGAAACGATGTTTATTATAGCAATGAAAACCTTGAAATTTCTACAAAATTACACTTTCTAAACTACAAGTCATCCTGAGCGATGACTTCGAGATGGGCGATGCAATCGGGAATCGCCATTTTCTACTCCAGGAAATTAATGACCAGGCAGCATGATCCTTGGGGATCAATCCGTTTTTCCGTTCCTCGACCGTGCTTCTCTCACACCCAAATTTCGATTGATGAAAGTGCCCCCCTTTCGCTCTGTTTTAGAACTCGTCGTTGTCTCCATTTTCCATTATGCATGATTCCTTTAATTACTAAATTAAAAGCGCTTTTATAGTTTTAGTAAGGCGTCCGTGGCTCGGGCTATGAAAATTTGAGCATTTTTCCTCGTTTCACTTCATCTGTTTTAGGTGCGCTGACGAAGGAGGGAAGGGCGTAGGGGGGACTTTATGACCCTTTTCAAGACGAGCGAGCTTCCATTTTTGGATGCAAATTAGCCACCATCATGATTTACCTTCGTTAATAAAAGAGTTAAATTGTAAATAAATTAAGGTGCCTCCGACGCCGTCATGATTACACCCCATAAATTCTCATTTGGGTGCACTTTTTTATTGCAGCCATGGCACAACTTGAAATTAGCCAGTGCGGGAATTAATATTGTCGGAAATTGCTGTAGTTCTGGAGAGAGAGAATTTGGGTAGCGTAGAAATTGTTGCTTCCAGCGAGACAATTTCACGCTTTTAATCTCCAAAAATCTCTAAGGTTGGACCCCTAGATACATGTAATTAAACAATACGAGTCAGTTCCTTGAAATGAACGAAAATATTATATCAGTGTTTTCATAAACAGATAACGTAAAAGTTAGATCCTGTCTTGCTTACTTTTTCCGCTAAGAAAGTGCTGCGTGATCTATGTATCAATTCACCATTTTTTTTGTTTTGAGAATTCATGTCCATAAAAAATGTATTTTTTCGCTGATGGGGCGCTGGGCATTTCTGCTGTTTGGACATTGCGACAAACGCTTCAAATTGGGGGAATCTGCGTTACCTTTTGTCTCAGATTTGGTCTTGCACTGTTCGTTATCTGGCACCATAACCTGTTGTAATTTGTAAAGCGGAAATGTTTGCAACAAAGATATCCGTTTGGAAACTTAGTCATCAGCAGCGATTGATGAGTGAATTTGCGATGATGGACGAATCCTCTCGCTGTTGTATTATTACTTTTTTATGACTTTGACACTTGCCTGTTACCACGTCTTTGACAGTTGTTTCATAACATTTCAGAAACTTGAACTAAACCTTTTCTTTACCATGTTTCAGGTCACGGTGGTGGGGGACTCGATGAAGGGCGTCCAAGCAGCCTGGAGTCGTCCCAGTTGCATAGCATGTACGGTAACCATGGCACCCATGCTAGAAGTAGTAGTAGCAGCAGCAACAGCCCTCCGGTGTCCTCGGCAGCCACCTCGTCCCCATCCATGCTGGTGGTGCCGCAGCCCATCAACGCCGTTGCGAAACAACCTATCAACGTTTCGGCAGCCGCGGCCGTGGCCTCGGCCGCCGCCAACGGATCCGGTCGGAAGTATCAATGCAAGATGTGCCCACAGGTAGGAATCACAAAACTCCTTACATATTCCATGTTCGTGTCGTCTGCCATGGTTTTTCTTTTCCATTGCTTCATCTTCTTCATTGCCATCAATGCTTTTGGGATCCGCTAGATTTGGGGGGATGGGTAGCTTAATTCCCTGGGGTTGGGTAGTTTCACCTGAGGTTTTCAGTACATCCCTTAACGAGTAAACAATTCGCAGATCAGTGATCAGTAGATCATGTCTCTTCAAGAACAGAAGTTACATTAAAGACCTGTATGTGCGATATGATTGAAATCAGTAAGAGCTAGAATATCGTTCTCAAGAGTTCCTGTTGTTTGAGAGGTTTGTTGCTAGCACTTCGATGACAGTTTCTCTTTCCTTACTTCTTCCTCGTGCCACGGTTATGCGAGATATTATGATCTGTGTACATTTCTGCGGAAAGGGTCGACAAGGTCATATTGTTTTTGGAATTAATTCCATAGCCGAAGTATTCATTTAACATTAGGCAATAGATCCGTTTTTCTTTCCTGGATGTTAGGTAGATATTTGTTGGAAAGTTACATCCCTAGCATCATGCCATATGGTGGATAATTTAGTCATTAGATTGCATTGCACATTGCTGCAGTATCTCATTGTAGACAGGTGAATTCTTGATTAGAATAGTTATAGTTAATAATCCTTACTTTGGAAGTTTCTTCCGGATTAGTTCTTATCAGTAACAGTACATACAATCGGGTGTTTTTAGCAGAATATATAAGTACCGGACATAATGAATGTCAGTGTCACGCAGTTTAAAGTTCATATACTCCTAATCATTCAGTGCCATGAATAGAAGAACACGAAGTTGGGAAGCTGATTTTTTGCTCTTTTTGTGCGGCCTTCAGTGTGTGTAATTGCGTGGCAAACAGATCACCCTCAATGAACTTTGAAGTGGTTTTTCATGACCATATAGAGGGAAAAAAATGTCCAAAAAAATATTAGATTTACCCTGGGACATCCCTACTCTTTGATATTTTTTCTGTCCTACGGGTGCATCCTTCCACTTACCCCCTTACGGTCATTAGCTCCCCTACCCCAGCCATCACCCCTGGCATCCGAAAAAAAAAGAAAAAAACGACGTACCCCCAGAGCCAGTGTTTACTTACTTGACTTTATTATTGTAGGGTGTCGTTTTGTATTCAAGCTCTTTCATGTTAAAAGCAATATCTTGTAAAAAATGGATTACTATCCTCATGGACTTAGGGGCCAGCAATGTGGATAAAAGGGGTATTTTCTGGCGTTTTGAGCTGTTTGGTGTGAGGGGTTACCTTTTTTTTATAAGCTTTTTTTTTTTTGCTTGTGTCACCCTCACCCTCAGTAGGAACCCAATTGTTGCGGGAGCCCACCGTATAGAAATGTCAATTTTCGATAGATTTTTTATTCAACCCTTACCCTCCCTGGGCCCCTTTCCATGGACCCGCGTGTATGGGGCACACCATTTAGGTGTGTGTGGGGCACAACAAAAAAACTGACCCCACGCTTAAAAAAAAATCACCTCTTCAGGGTTAAATGAAGTATAAAAGGCAAAACGCTTGTCCCAATACAAAGTCTCTACTTGAAAAAGTGAACACCAGGGGTGTTTAATTGAGAGGGAGGAGACTGCTTGAGTAGGGATGAATAGCCCAGGCACAAAAAAAAATCACCCGACGGGGCAAGGGCACTACCCCAGGAGATCATGTTGTCACTTCTTCAGTCACTTTTCATACTCATTTTGACTTTATAATGGCCATATAACAAATTTTAGAAAGTAACTCGCGTAACATGACCTTCAAAGTGAAAAGTGTTGCCACTCAAATTATTGATAGCTAATAAATCGGATGAAATGGAAAATCGGCGTTTATTGGAGCAAATACTTATTCCCATATGACTAAGTTTTTCCTCCTTCAAGAGATCAGTATACGAAATATTGGAGTAAATGGTAATTTTTTTCATACGGTTTGCATCATACTTTCATATTCTGTTCAGGAAATGGCGTTATTGCTGTGACTAGAACTTCCATTCTTTTTCCATTCAACCAACTTTTATCACCTTAGCACTCTAACGTTGAGCAGTTGTTAATTCAAGCAGTTGCACCGTTTAGGCCCCGTCAAGGAAATGTGCTTTTACCTTTTACTTGCCATTGAGACACTTACTTAAAATCGAAAATTGAGTGCACACATACGGTAGTTTTCCATCCACGCTAGAATCCATCTCCCAACGTTTTAATATAAATTTACATGACCATTTTAAGACGGTTGCATTCCCAAAAAAGTATTTTTATTCCGTGGTATATACCTTCCCAACTACCTTCGCTCGCCATATCACCCACCATCTTCATCATATTTCTTAAGTTTTATCTTGAATGACTATAATTTCATTGTATTTTCTCGTGACCACCTGTTTTGCTGTTGCTGAAAATGCTTTCAGTATAATTTTTTCATATACTGAAAATGCCTTCTGCATTGTTTACCCTTATGCATTTATTCAACTCCGTATATATATATTTTCCATTTTTTCTGAAACTTATTTCCAAGGTACTTTAAATTCCGAAGGCCTATGTTTGTATAATATTTGAGTTGCATGAATCTTGTCTGCGATTTTCAACATTTCGTGCCTTGGCTCTTTTTTCAATTTTATTATTTTTCTTCTTTTTTTTGTCTTGATTCTGTACTGCAACATTAAGCACAGTTTGTGCCTAAAATATTGATTCCTCTTCAGTTTGTTAATTTTTCTTTTATTCTCAATTATTTTTAAGAATTTTTTTGTTTATATTATAATTAAGGCGAAGTAATATGATAACTGGTGGTTCCAAACGCAAAAGTAACTAATTCGAGGGCCTCGCTGCAGCGTTTAGATTAGATATATTTTGTTTGGGATCACCTCATTTTTGACTCTACTTCACCTTACATCTTAAATAATATCAAAAATATTTCCAACACGAATAAAATTTGCCAGAGGACTTGGATGAGCCAGTAGAGAGGGATTGTTGTCGAAAGTTTTCTGCGCACCATTTTCATTCTTTGTGTATATTTCGCACCCTCCTCCACAACCCCCCAAAAGAAGATTTTTTTTTATAATAAACAAAAAAAAAGAGAAAAGAAAAATGAACTTTTGGAACGTTTGGACTTCTTCACTTAGCACGTTATCTTGAGTTTTGTTTTCAAAAACTGCTATCCTACAGTTTCTCTGTAATTCTTCGACTACGTTGCAGATACTGAACTGCTTAAAAATTAGATATTTTGACGTTATTCCCCTCTACGTTGATGCAAATTGAACGTAAAAATTTATCCTTTTCCCTTTATAATCTCTATCCAAAATCCTCCCTATTTTTTATACTTCACTATCGACTCCTTTATTGGTACCTTCGTATTATATACAGTATATATATATATATATATTTTTTACATTATTTTTTATTATTTTTTCAATTCCCCACCCACACCCATCTTCCAACTTATTTCTTTGGTTTATTTTTTTAATTTAACTTTTTAATTAATTCGTAATTGTTGTCAAAAACGACGGTCGGCTCGTTGTTAGGAGGGTGAGAAAAAAATTACGCTCGATGAAAATTAGTCGAAAAAAAGTCTAAAAAAACATTCATTGCAAAATATGAACGAAACGCCAAGTAGGACGGATTCCTGCACCGCACCTACTTGCTCGTGACGTCAAACATGTTTTTGTTTTTTTCGATATGGCGCACCTTCCTTTCGACGACGTTGACCGTTTTTGATTGTCGTGCAATAGCTTGCGTGCACACGAGGGATCAGCACTGTTCCTTGGTCGATATCGAGCTCCAAGCTCCTGCTACCATGTAGACATTCGCATTTTTCATTTGTTGAAAAGGTGAACTGTACTTTAAAAATTGCTTTTTTTCCACATTCCACCAATGCTTTTCATTGAAGACATCTTGAAAAGCAACTATTTTTGGCTAAACTCTTTCAAAAACTGCCGCTGTTTGTGACTTCTCTGGTATAAAGTGGTCAGAAACATCTACCCTGACTCCAGAGTTGCATAAAATCTTTCTTGAAGGCTGCTCGACTGCCAACTTGTGACATAAGCTGTGGAAAACGTAGGGATATGTTGCATTAAGTCTCTATTTACAATATTCTATAAATGAAAAATGCAAATGATCTGCTGGTAGCAGGTTGTTAAAAGGTACGCGAAGGTAATGTTTCATCAAAAAAAAAAGCCTACTGATATATTGAACTTCATTTAGCCTTTTGCCAAACGTCTATTATCACACGGAAAACCTTTGTGAAAATACCACCTTGTAGTTAGAAGTGAAGGAAAACCATGACTGCTGTTAATTCCGAGCATTCAACTGTTTTGGAAATTCGCAGATACAGTATATCTTCTTTTGCAATGAATTTATGTATTCTAAGATCTCTCCAATTTTCTTTCCATCAAAGTATTCTAAAAAATAATAATTGAAGATATGAAAATTTAACCATCATCTTGGCTTTCAAGCGTTGTAAAAATTCCTGAAAAAATAATTTTTGGCGAAACGTTTAGTAAGAAATATCTAAAGAGATCGACGTGTCCTTATGGACTGACCGATCTCAAAGAGGTTGCAGTCCCAAAGGAAACCAAAGTCGTCGTTGTCAATAGCACCTTGGCAAAGAGTCCAACCGTGTGATGCGCAGTCAAGATTACTTCTAAATTAATGGCTGCACGTCATACCCGTTGGTCTGTCGCCGTGGTCATGCTGACTGACAACGTCCTGACTGGTTCCTCGCCACAATGGCTGACAACGAAAACTATACGAAGCGTTCAACTTGGTATTTTCACAATGGTTCCGTTCAGTTTGTCTAGACTCAGCAAACTTTTGTAATGCAACAAGTTCAAATTGGCAAGGCATGCTTGGCGTTTACTCGGTGGCGGCGCGTGCTATGGCAAGCCATAGTACGCGTGGACACTATCGAGTGAGCGCCAAGTGTTCAGAATGTTAACGTTTTGATGAAACAGAATACCTTCGTCGATGCCCGACCAAGCGAGCAAGCGCTGCTCCCGAGTGGCGCTCGCGTCGCTCGTGCACTCATTCAATCGCACGCCACGAATCGAACGGTCACTCACGCATCCTTCTCTTCTGTGCTCTTTCCAGATCTTTGGCTCCAAGGCCGACTTGCAGCTACACACTCAGATACACATGCGCGAGGCCAAACCGTACAAGTGTTCGCAGTGCACCAAGGCGTTCGCCAATTCGT
>JAQGAO010004060.1:0-15831 GCA_034697705.1 Ommatoiulus sabulosus | reverse complement strand
TCTATTATTGTTACACTTTGTGTTTCAATGGACGCGTTTTTGGTGTTCCAGAAGGCTGTAATTGACTTACAGTGTACGTGTCATTTTTTTCCGGTTTTAATGTACTGTATACATACCGTACACCTCATGCACTGTATACGATACTGAGATTAAAGTACTATACTTTTTTAAATGTAATTGCCATATACTCGCATAATTTCAATTAAAGGATTGTTTTACATTGTGGCTATAGTATGCAGGTATATACCTTAAACATTGTAATTTATAAAAGACACAGCATAAATGTTTTTGGTTTATTTCGTGGACCGTTTTGTAGCTTCGCACCCTGTAGATGCGCCCCTTTAATCCTTTTAACCTTGGCTGAACCCTGCAGTTTGCGCTTATTGCATCGGGCATACTATAGCCCAAATCGATTTTTGCAGCTCCGGCGTTACATTTTTCTTCTTTCATTCGTGAAAATCTCAATAAATTTTGCCCGATGGACCTAGGAAACTGTATCGGTCCTCGAGTGCATCGCATCTAATTGACGAAATCGATTTGGGTGCACCTGAGTGCGAACTATAATTTTTCCGCATTGACTCGTACGCAACCCCCTGTGCACTTTTCAAAATTGATTATTTTCCAGGAAAGAAATTTCATCGGAAAGAGTGCATGAAGGAGTTTGAAACGAAGGACGTTGTCCATTATGAAAACTGACGACGCACTATAGAAAAATAATGCGAAATCCCACTCATAATAGCGGAACTCAGACAAACTTTATAAACGAATCGTACTTTGGCAGTCGTGAAGCATACCAAAGGAATACATTCATCGGTTTGTAAAAACGTGACATTTTTAAAAGTATACAATTTGTAAGACTTCTGTCTAGTGCCCATACAAAGTACAGTATATACATGTAAACGAGAGAGCATGAGTGCACTTCACTCGGGCGTCATTTACTTTAGCAGAATATCAGGTTGGTTGCATCAAACCCAATTTATCTATAATTCAAGAAAAATATGCTCGAAATTATATTTAATTGCCAATGGTTGATGAGGCAATAAAACGAAAGGTGAAAGGTCCCGTGTTGGATTACTGTATATTATTTGGTTTAAAATGACTATTAAAATGTTAAATAACCGCAAGATCCAAGGAAATATCGAACATCGATGGATTAAACTTCGTTTTCTGAATTTCGTTTCCCTGGTAATATTTTAATAAAATTTGAAAAACAGACTTCACTCCAGGAAAATGTTAGGAAGAATTTACATTTAACTAATCGTCGTGATGGCACTGACATAAGCGTACATTAACACCAATCGAGAAATTTCAAACGAAACTGCCTTTTTCGAGAGCCACAGCTATAGAAAGACACGTAAGATGGCCGCCATGGCAACCGTTTAGGCCTTTTATACGACATTAAAGCTGCCCCGTTATTACGTAGGGGTTAAATTTTAATGAGGAAATGCAAGGTGCGAATTAATGCCGTTGTATACAGGAAGAAAAAACATTTAAATTCCTCGCTGCAAATGTACTTCTGCAGCGGAATTGCGTTGCAGCGAGTGGAAAATCCAGATTGCCTATTACGAATTCGGCAACAACGAAATCCGAGGGAAAACCGGCGAGCATCGAACCGAAAATCGATAAGACAATACTCGTACGAGAAATTCACCGAGAATAAATTTCATTCAATTATGCCAGCATGACCTCGAGCGAGCTTCTCGTGCATCCAAAACAGACCATGGAAATATATACTGCGATATAATAAGCGGAAATACAGTGACGTCAAGGAGAAAAAGTGGAGGAGTTTTGCTAAATTAAGCGGATAAAAAAGATTTCATTACTTTAGGAAGGCAATATTAAGAAAATTAAACGAAAATCTGGACGAGGAAAAACGCATTAGAAATGAAAATGCACGGAAATGAAACTATACGTTTTATATCAATAATTTGCATCATTTTTCGTAATTGTCTTATAAAGTTCTCAGAAAAAAAAAAAAAACGAGTCATATAAAGTATAACTTTAATTTTTTCAATTCAATTCAACTCAGTACTGTATACCTATAGCCTATATACTACATGTATCAGTAAAATGAATACTATGTGGTGGGGGGTGAAATCCATATGATTAGGCTACACCTCGACGGATTGTCGAGGAATTGAAGCGACATGTAACTACATGTAAAACTGCATGATTTATGTCCATTTTTAGTACATGTCTTAACACTATTTTCGCAATGCAACATAGCAATTTATAACGGAAGAATTATGTTGGATTTTAGTTAGGCCCTACTGTATGCAGTTAAACGAAAAATGTGAATTTTGTGGAATCCTTAATGGGTCCTTAATCCTTAATCCTATATATTAACGGAGCATTCGAACGTTCCGAAAAGTTATATTTTTAAGATACTTTTCAAAACAAGAAAACTTCATAAAAGCAATGTTTATAGGAGTTAATTAAAAAAACATGCATGTTTCAAGTTAATAAATAAACGTAAAAGCAACATGGGTATAGTTATAAGATGATTAGCATTATAACTTATAATTACACTTTATATTGCATGCTGTGCATTATTTTCATCCAAATCAAGAGTTATCTGTCTAGCCCGTTCAGATATATATGTATTTATACAAGTGGTAAACAGCGTTAACATTCGGTTGCGTGCATAAAAGGTCTCAAAAATGAAGCCATAAAATCTATACTATATATAATGATTTTTTCCTTACGAATTGTTGGCCTTTTTTAATTCGCGCCACGCCATTATATTTTTTAAACAAGTATTGCGAATTAGCTTTTTTAATAAAACCGATAATAATAGTTGGCCCTAATGGACTTTTGATAATCACATGTACTGTATTAATTCGACCATCAATTAACTCTTTAAAGTTTCACCAGTAAAACTCTCAGGAAACAATTCATGATTACGTCCATATATGTCATTTTTTGTTTGTTTGATGATGTTTTACAGATCTTTTGAGTTCAGTAACTAGTTGCAAAATCTCAAATTCGTTGCATTATTTCCGAAAATGACAACAAAAATCGCTGCAGTTGATCGCAAATTTAATTTATGTTTTATATTTCTTTTTCCAGGGTTTGTAATCACTTGTAGCCACCATGCAAGACACAGGTAATTTTTTTTAAAAAGACGATAATATATCAAATTCACCATAAACAGTAGTTTATCAAAGCTTTACATTTTTCGAAATTTCTTGGGTAAAATTCACGTTTCCAACTACATTTTCACGTACGACATTGTGCGTTTTTTGCAGGGACCATAAGAAATTAAAAACATTCGTATAGAAAACTGCATGCGACCCTTCTATTAACACACTTGTTCGCGCATTAAATCAACTATAAAATATTTTAGACATAGAATGTGTTTTAGTAGCCTCTCATTCAAACTATTCTCCAGTTATTATCTACAGCGAATCCAATTGGGATGTTGTCTTATATGTATTTCCAGATACATTTGCGTCCATACAAAGTCGCGGCGACTACGCCCACGTGCAAAACGAAAGACGCCATTTTCCTTCAACCCTAAAAGTACGAAACGCACTCAACTTCGTCATCACAATGGCATGGGAGGATGAAAACCGAGGGCTGGAAAGCCATTTATGTTCAACGAAGACAGCCAGCCAATCAACGTGAAGGAAAAGGCCATTGAAGGCGCGACAATGCGGCCAACGGAACCAATCACTGACGAGAAATGCGGCGATGACGTCAGGGTCACGTGCCAAGCGTTGAATTTTAATTAGTTCCACGGAAAAGAGTTTTATGGCGCGTAATCTATACATTTCCAGGAAATTTCGTACGTAGCGCGTACTGCGCTCGCAAACATAAATGAACTGCAGCCTGGGAACAATTTTTGGAAAAAAATTCAAGACGATAAATAATAAATATTTAAATTTAGTGTGGATGCAACCGAATTTCACATCAACGAAGCACGCTTTAAATTTTGTTTTGCTATCAAATTACGAAAGATTCCGATCGATTCTCTCCTTAAAATATAGTATATTGTTTATCGTCAGGAATTTGGATATTTTTTTTTAGACTTTCATTTGCTTTCTGAAGTACTGGAACAAATTGTGCGACAATATAAATGTATAAGAACAAATTTGCACTCCAAATGCATTCACGATTTGGATCTAAGTCTATAATTATTTTGCGAATTCATAATTTGAGTTAATTTCGTGAATATAATTGTATGAAATACATGGACCTCTATACTTATTGTCAAAAGAACCGAGGTTTCAATCGCAGATTGAATTGAGTTTCTTACAACCGACAGGATAAATACTTTAATTAAATAAGCAATAAATAAAATATATCGCACACCCGCCATGGCGGGTGTGCGATATATCACACATTTTGTCATTCTGAAATCAAGCAAGTTTTAAACTCTTATTCATTCAATGATCTGTGCAAGGACTAAAATGCAATGGTGCTCTAGTCGAAATTCGAACTAAGATGTGTCGTTTTCACAGAACGCTCATTTCGCTCGATTTAAAATTGCATTAAACCTGACATTGTCAAAATTATTGAGTTGTGCCACTTATGAAGCAGGGATAATTACTGTAAGCTTTTTAAAATATAAGGTAACTAAAATAATTTCTTTAACTTAAGGAAAAAACCGATTTAAATCGAATTGTATAACGCTGAAAATTGCATGGGTAAAATAAATTAATTTTCTTCAATTTTTGTGGTATAAATTTTACATCAAAATGTATATAATTCAAGACACATGCATTTGAACAACTAATTTTAAGTGAAATACGATGATAACATTCATTTAGGAAAATTATAATGTTTCTTTCCTTATAGCATTACATACATGCAGTGAATGCAGGTTACGGTCTATTGTCCCTGAATTAAAAATTCAATAAGTTTTTAAAAAAATGTTCAATAATTCATGCATGTAGTGTAAATAAAGCGTTGAATACTATGATGAATTGTGAAAATATCGTGTATAAATCGTGCATGGAAATATTTCAAAGTCCATGCATGAGCTGCATTATCTGAGGCTAGCCAAGTATTAGGCCTAATTTTGTAAAATTCGTTTTTAAGTGCAAATAATAAATTATATTCGTATATGCGTCATATAATATACTCATTTTTCGTATCTTACCTGGGCTATAGGAATTCCACGAAAACTTGAAGTCAATGCAATTGCGTTTTTCAGAAGGCATAATAAAACCGATGCAATAAATGGCCATCAGGTTTTAAGGGGAAAAACACATGAACCCCAGATTGGGGTTTGACCCTAAAAGTTCATCGGAAAAGGTTTTTGACACCAAAGGATTCACCGCCGATGTTGTCCACACCAGTTGCAAAAAAAAAACCGAAAGGGTTAGTGACTTCTTGGAAGGAACACTTAAGGGCCTCACTTTGTTTACCCTTTTCCTTATGACCAACAACAGTGAATCTGCGAGAGCTTAAACGAGCAACACACGTGCATTTCAAAGACAGTTTGATTTTTACTGGATATGTCTTAATAATTATTGCAGCAATGTTATCGATTATTTTTCAAACCATCGCCAACACCCTCGTTTTCAACGAAATAACAGAAAATTTAAAAGCATCGTGCCACGATCAGCAATAAGTGCATGGAAAAACATGTCAGGCTTTCTCCTATGCGATGTTGAGTATACATTATATTTGTTTGGATTGTAAACTCATTTCCCAAGTGCCGATGCGAAGATCCCGTGGACTATACATTTAGAAAAATGTAAGTATATACTTAGGCTATATTATATTTTATTTTGTTCAGCTTCATAATTCTCACATTTATACATACGAGTTTTATAAATTTTCGATGAATCCTTGCAACGTTTCCCCATGCACTTTATAACGAATGCCACCAAATTTTACACATAAGTGTATAAATTTAAGTGAAAATGATAGCACATATATTAAATATCGGGAAAAGTTTAAACGTAAAAATTATTATGCATGCATGAATAGAAAATTATAGTACGAAATGTCATTTCTAAAATCCATTGTTCTGAATTAATATTGCCAACATTCCCCCGAATACAAACATACTACACTTGTTGTGTAAATAGACGTTGCATGTTGCTTAATAAATATATGCTCGTAAATATAAATATTCAGCTTAATTTGTAACACGAAGCATAAACTCCAGAAATTAGATGTTATAACAATGTTGTGCTATACGCGTGTTATAAACCGATTCCATGCAACGATGTCAACTGTTATAAGTTATAACGGTCGTATTATTAGATGCATGCCTTTTATTCCCTTTGTTCTTAAAATTATATACAAAATTGAAAACACGCGTGTTGACAAAGTGTTAAGATTTCCCTTTTCCTAAAAGCGCATATGCAAGTGCGCTAATTGATACGGAAATCTGAGGCTCGATTAAAAATACTTTAATGAGGGATTATACATATAGGACATGTGGGTTACCTGAATATTTACGTGTATAATATGTATATTTTGTTTGCGAATCACTAAATAGTTAATTATATACAATATTTTTGTTAAGTCATGAAACAAGTTGCTTACTTGATCATTTTCTTGATTTATTACAACATTTTATGAATTCATGTGTACACAACTGCATATCAATGAGCCTCGCGAGGTTATATTTATCTGCATCTAAAGATAGAGGCCGCTGCAGTCTAGAGCAGTATATACTGCATAAAAAAAATCTAGTACTATTTCGCTATAACTCGTATACGTGTATGACATAAGCCCTCGACTATAAGAACGGACTTATAAATAATTTGAGATTTTTTGAAAATGCTGAAATGTTGAATTACAAATTATGCAAATTCAGCTATAAAAACTTGCGCAGGCGCGTCTTTACGAAACTGTATTGGTATTTTTTATGAAATTTACTTTTTTGCATAGCTGGTAAAATATATATAACCGTAGAAAATTACGAAAGAACGACACTTAACATGGTTTAATGTCGTCATTGAAATAAAACTACAAATTGTATTTGGACTATATATAGTATCTTCGTAATTTGCGATTATTATATATAAGCAGATGTAATTCAATTTGTTCAATTTTTATACTTAAACTTAAGAAAATCAATTATAGCACGCACCTCAACATAATTCCCATCACCTTATCAGTTATATTATTATTGTATACCTTTTCTTAGAAAGTCATAACCAAATTGAGGATAGATGTTAAAAATTGAAATCGTTGCCCTACATGCACTTGTCTAAATTGCGTAACATTTACAAACTTTAGTAGATATGATGATTTGATAAATGCGCGTATATCGTTATAGATAAAACTGTACAGAATTTTTTTAAAAATAACATTGTATTATCGCACGCACGTATGCCAGCACAATTCTTGTTAATTTGCATAACTTCGGATACTTATCGAACCGCCCTGAATGCACATACGCAATTTCATGGCCCCACAAGGAGGGGGTGGCTGACTGGCTCTATATAGCCTAGGAGTCCATATAGATTTTTTAATAAATATAAATAATACTGTTGTGTCATCATATAAACTGACTAATTTTATTCTAAATCCTGCATATAGGGCATCAAGCTGCCCTAATGGTAAAGAAGGGAGGGGGGGGGGGAAGGTGAAGATCCTGGCCTGGGGATCCACTTCACGATGTGGGTGCCATGCATATACATGTATATATAGTTGAATATATAAAAGCAGAGCGTGTACATACAGATATATGCGTATAATAACAGAGTCATATAGCCATGCTTCATGTTCAATTCAACATGAAAATGCCATGTGGTAACGGATCAAAAATATACATATACTGTATACATTACAAGATTTAATGATTAATCTTTCGTCTTTTATTTAATGAAAACATGGAAATTTAAGATGCCTTAAAATTAAAACATGAAATGTTTTTACACGTATTCTAGTATCAAAAACATGGTAAATACAGTATGTATTGGGTTATAACATGTACACGTGTAAGATATATATACAGGTACTATACATTACATCAAACGCTCCATACATATCACGATATTGCTATATAAAAAGTCTTATAATTAGACACGTTTGTCTTAAACGTGTCAAAAGACATCTTAACCTATAGACGTTTTCGAAAATAAAGGTGCACGGAACATACCGAGGAAACTTTAAAACAGAAACTTAGTTTCTGTAAGTTTCCAGTTTCGGAAACCAAGTTTCAGTTTAAGTTTTTTCGGGGTGTTCCCACCTTAACAGCATAATTAATGGTCGATTACAGCATAATGGTAAATGGCGCAACGCGGCATGCCCGGGCCAACACCCTCAGAAATCCTCGGTGCAGAGGTCTTGCTGCGTGTCGGTCGTAAAAGCCTGCCCTCGCCTGCACAGTCCAATTAATCGCGTATAAATTAATTAAAGCCGAGATGATAGGGTGCGAATTAAGACGAAAAATCGTTTGAGAGGAAAATCAAAAGAAAAGCGAATTAAGAGACGAGCCAATGGCGTCCCGGGGATAAAAGCGCCGTGGCTTAGACAGGAAACGATTTTTCATGCGCATCGCGACATCTATGGCATTATTTAAGATACCTGCATTGCGGGCAAGCCCATTCGAGCGAGCCCTCTTTAATAACGGTATATTTCGTGAAAAATCAGAAGAAAAAATATATATATATATTTTTTTTTAAAAATTTAGCGGACCTTGACAGGCGTGCGCTGTTTATAAAACTGCACGCACGATTGCGTCTGCGAAATATATCGATACCCGGCCCTTATAAAATATTTATTCTATTCAAATGCAGTTTATGATGGATGGGCTCCACGTCAAATATGCCATCGTCTCTTTTATACACGTACTCCACATGTGACTTTTCTTTTTGATATATAGCATTGACGTAACTGAGCCTCGTACACACATCATGGGTCATATATGTATACCAACTAGAATGGAAACGTTGAAAGAACTGCATTAGAATACCCAATAACAGTTGGAGGCTTCCACGTTCACAGAAAAATTGGCCATGTGTGCGTGTCTCACAAACTGCCAAGGATGGCTGTTGTGCCCACGATAATATACAGTGAAATCCTGTTAATTCGATCATTCATCCAATCAGCCATTTTATTCGATCAAAACAGAACGGATTTATGCTAGCTGTCCTTTATGGAAAAAAGTCGTTTAATCCGGTCGTCTCATCGTATAATTCGATCATATTTTGCACGTGTTTCGTACAAGCACGGCCACGTTTGGACAAGGCGCATGCGTGCATCTAATACATCAGCGGCTGTACTCAAATGGATATATGACCGCGTATTTTTGAAAATTAAATTTCAGCCGCGTTGAAGCGAACAGGCAACAAAAACTTTACATTATTTACAACTTCTTTTTAAAAAAAAAATATATAATTTTTAAAATATGTAAATACATTACAGTATATGTACAATTCAATATATGTATTTTGAAAAATTATAGCAAATTGTTTTGATAAGGTCAATGCTTGACGTGTTTTTTGACATTCATCGCCTATTTCGGTCAAAATCGTCGAAGCCATCGTGATCGAATTAAACGGCTTTCACTGTGCGGTCTAAACAATAAAACATCGTATCTTAAATTATTTAAACTGGGAAATATACTTGTATGAAACTACATTTCTGTGAATATAAATACATTTATGAGAATACATTCTAATTCACACTAGTGCTCTATCTCCAGGTGATTTTTGAGATATATTAGCAAAGTTTTCCTTTACGGGAAAAGGAGTGTATATGACATCAATTTTTGGGTGCAAGATGGTGGGCAATATGATTTTTGGATAGCCCATATAACCCATACATCTCAAAAAGAGCCATGAAGGGCAAATTAATTTCTACATGTAAATGTACATATATTATAATTTAAGAGATATTTTAATTCTTGGACCGGCTATATATACTGTACATGTATACGTAGAGTGCTGTGATTTATAGAATATGCAGTATACAGTAGGCCTAGCTCGAATGAATCGCATTGGCAAATAAGGTAAATACATGTATATGTATAACAGCAAATTGGGTTTAAGGGGTCTTTAACGGCTTACTTGATTAAATCTAATGACACTGATTCAACCAGTTCATCAAATATCATTAACAAATAATTATATGATTTTAAGGGGAACAATTTTCTTAACTGCTGGATATATATGGCCCCCACATCTTTAGCGGAACCCCAAGCCAGAATCTTTGGCGGACCCCTCCATACCTCGTCCAAGATTAAGGGCAGCGTGATGCTCTTCACTGAATTTACATGTAGGGTATAAATCAGTTTAAATGATGACACGAAAGTAATATTAATATATTTAGGCTATTAAAAAACTATATGGACCTGCCGTGTCGGGCCTCCTCAACCCAGGCCCCCCAGGCTAAAGCCCAATTAGCCCTCATTTGTGGGGACCTAATTTATGAATAAAATTAACGATGACGTCACGTGACAAAATGAATGACGTCGGAATATCATGTATCCCACAAATCCAATTTTATTTTAGAAAGCGTATGGGCACGAAACATGCCTATATATCGCACCTTAACGCGTCAGTTAATAACGTATACAAACATGGTGCAACCGGGTTCGTTCATTAACTTTTTCTGAATCAATAAACACGCCGAGTTTCTGCAGGGTCTACAAAGACCGATTTTGGATCATAAAATGCCGCAGCTATACGGGCTCGTCGCGCAGCAAGATATGTATTTTTTTTCAGACCATTTCAAACGTTTTATTCAAATCTTAATTTCCCACTAGATTTCCGGAGTCGAAAGTCGAGCTCAATAAACGCCGAGGCTCGGGTGGAATTTGAGAGAGTTTTCCGAGTTGAAAACACAACGGGGACTATTTGGAGTAAATCGAAATTTCGTGGCTATGCCACTAAATCACTTTTTAAAAGGAATTGGGTGAGCCACAGTCGCCATCCTTTCCTAATTAAAACCCATGCAGGACTAAGCTCAAATTGAATCGAAACTCCAGCAAAACGAACCCGGGTACATCGTTAATTAAACATGGCGGCCGTTCTAGCGTCCATGCACCCGGGCCTCCCCGTAGAAACATTACGTATTCGAACTACGAAAAAAGAAAGGATTTACCTTGCCGGCAGCCATCTTGAATTTGGCATTTTGCGATGGAGAGGCCTATATTAACGAACCTGCGACACATTTGACTTTTTTTTTTATCGAAACGAGTCGATTTTTGGTTTCGCGGAAATCCTTGTTTCATAAGCGTGTATCCCGCTTGGAAACTTACAAGCTTAATGGCCTCAAAAGCAGCGCATCCGTTAAACGTGCTCGGGATATATCCCTTCGTCAAAGAAGACCTATAAAGCATATTTAATTATCATCTAAAATTACAGCGAACCATAAAAATTGAATGTTTCGTCCTCCAATAAACAGATATAAAAGTCGGTCGAATGACAGTTAATATGCGCTTAATTGTCATATTTATGAAATTCGGACTGACCTCCTTACGACCAAATAATAATGGCGCTCGATTCCCTTTAAGAAAGAATTAAATTCACGCGCATATAGGTATACAGGATGCGCAGAAAGTCTCGTCCGATATTAAAATTTTCAATCATGTCCTTTCTGACGCACTCGGTATAAAAGTGAGCCCCTGGACATGCTCGGTGACCCACGAGTCTTATGGCGGATTCGACTGGTCCAAAAATTCTGCACCGGTGTAGACTACAAGGTGAGACATAAGTTTGTTAAATCGGCACTATTGCAGGCAGCAGGCGCAACAAGACTTCACAGACTTATGCCTCACCTTGTAGTCTACACCGGTGTGCCCAGTCGAATCCGCCATTATACGCATGTATGATAAACTTTTGAAGCCATATACGCGCTGCTAGGGTGCAATTTTATAAAATTGTCGTTGTCGTAACCAATTAGGAAGGAAAAAGCACATGTAAAATTATCCCCATTTAACCGTATACGTGCCCTTTCTAAACATGATAATAATTAACTATTTATGACGTTCTAAATTAATTCTTAAGCTACGACCACACTGCAGGAGGAAACACGAGAGGAACATTTGTTGCTAATTGTTGCCAGTTTTTCTGGAAACAAACAATTTATAGTTAGCAATTTTTGTAAAACAAATTTTGTAAACAACTGGAAGCAATTGGCAACAAGAAGTTCTTCTATACAGTATATGTTCCATCAAAAGTTGCTCCAGTGGGGACGAGCTTTTGCCCCATTAAACGTGTTGCCTGCAAACAAGACAGAAATGTTCACATGAATGTTATTTTGATTGTTATTTTATTTGTATATATGATTGTTATTTTGATTTTGTCACGCTAAATTCGATATTATACAGCAAATTGATTCTTAATATACGTATAGTAACAAGCTGCAGGTATAGTCGCCACGCACGAACTTATATATTCAAAATTTACATTTATAACATTTTTTTTTTAGATTTAAATTAATAATAATCGTACAATTAACGGAAATTTACGGGTGAGAAATTTCGTAATTTAAAAAAGTAGCGTTGTAAAATAGTCTCCAATCGTTTCGCGAGCAATTTCATAAGTTTCTGAAAGGACCTCTAAATCGACACCTAGATGGCGCCAGCAGCTGACTCGCCATTAAACGTACAGTTAAGCTCACAATTTGCTGTCTATTACGTATGCGTTTGAATATTGGAAGTCTGCCATAAAATGCACAATTCCCTCAATCAACACTGATTAATTTGATCTGACTATTATCTTTATAGCCGGACCAGAATATGCCGATATAGGAAACATCGTGGCACCCTGCCCACGCCGAAGGCAAACGAGTTACTTAATCGACGATTACAGTTACATCGCTCTACGTTCTAATAAGAATTAATGCAAACCTCAGTGCATAAATTGCAGCGCTTTTGGCAGTCGTATACCATCGTCCATTGTTGACCATTGGTTCGCATCTTGATCGCGAAACAGGAGTCATACCTCCTAGTATGAAAATATGTTAATTGCATAGAACCAAATTTAATAGATCAACTCCCCAGTTTGGAATTAAGAGAAAATTAGATAACCCGAAATTAACAATGATTTAACACGCGAACATGAAGGCGTGTTTCTTCGACGCTAAATTTGCATGGATTTTTTTTAGTTGCCACGGCACGCAAACATAATGCGAGATTAAACTTCTGAACAACCTGAAATAATTCATGATCTCTTAGCCTAAAGATAAGACTCGCAATTGTTTTTAGAATTCCATCGGTTAATCGAGTTTTTGTGTTAAAACTACAGAAGACGTTTGCACGCCGGGCAAACTGTTGTACAACGTTAAAAATTGTAACTAAAAAATTAAACATGAATTACGTGTGTCTGTATGTGCGTATACAGGTATTTGCATACTGGAACATTCGCGTCATTTGAAGATACAGTCGAACCTCGTTAATACGAATCTTTCTCAAAGGGCGTCAAAATTTGTTTAGTATACTGTAGTTGGTTTGAATGGAAAGTTGCTGCAACTTTTATCGGGGAAATTCCCCGTTACAACGGACCTTTTTTCATATTATTGTCTATAAAGATCGTTTTATAACGTGAATGCTCGGGAACGCATAATATTCCAATTATGAATTAGTCTTAAACGAAGTAATTAACATTTTCGTCCATGCTCTATAGAACGGGGGACTGGAAATAAATTCGAAATATCAGTAATTCGTATGAATCGAAATCTTCTTAATAAGGCTCCACTCCACTATTTAACCAACATTTCGTAATATTTGAATTATGAATTCGTTTTAAACGAAGAAAATAACAATTTCGTCTATGCTCTATGGAAATGAATTCGGATTTCAAAAATTCGTATAAACAAGTCCTTCTTAACGAGATTCCGAAATTCACGCATGATATAATTCCGAAAATTTAGGATTTCTATATGATTCTATTTTGCATCTTTTTCACGCACCTTGCAATTAAACACATTATTTCAAACTCAAATTTTTCAGAATTTTTGTAAGATGAAATCATCAGTAAATGTGTACTAAAAAGAAAATTTCAGTTTTCCAAAGTTGAAAACTTAAATTAACCGACGAAATTCACAGACATGTGGTTTACGCAGCCAATGTAAATGTTTACGTAAAACTACGTTTAATACTATAGTTTGTAAGATGTTTTAAGCTAAGATGTACACTGTATATCCATATATGACGTATGCACACACATGTGTTTTTTTTTCCCATTCCGAGGTGTCACAGTTTGCCCTTGACGTTTTATAGCCCCAAAACAAAAAAGGATTCAAATTGGCCGGCGATTCTACTAAAGGTTGGAATTGAGTGGCGGAAATAGAAGCCCCAAAACCGCAAACTTTCAAAATGGCCGTTTCCTTAAAACAGAAATTTCAGACGTGGCCGAAGAAGGGGTCAACTCGTCGGCTCGTTCACGCCGATTACCGAATTTAGGACACGAAAGAACTTCGGGAAATTTAGCAATTCTATCTTTTACGATAAAACGCAAGTAACGGGATATTTAAAAGACCAAAAAATGTATTTAATTAAAACTATTTTATCGAAAAACAAACATGTTTGTTATTTTGTTTCGCGAGTTAGAAACTGCGTTTAATAAATGTAGGTCAAAAAACATAGTGGACCAGAGAGGTCAATTCATCTATACCAGGGACTATAGCTGCCTAAAAAGGTAGGTAAACAATTTTTAATAAGCCGAAGCATTAAAGAAAGGAATTTGATGCAATTTTTTTTCACGACTTGTCAATTTTCGTTTAAAATTTTCCAAACAAACAAATTTTTCCGAAACTTTCCAGACACTTTTCTGTTTTATTCCACTGTTATATAAGATAAAATCTTGCGGTGATTTTGGGGAGAAATTTTTAAAATTAAGCCATTTGGTTAAATTAATTTATTGCACAATTCTGCCAATATGCAGAAAAATTTAATGAGAAATATGTATTTGTACTGATTGTTGACTTTGATAAATTGTTAACGAATTTAATAATATATCATTGAATTTTGGAAAAAATGCAATTTCACTACTGTATATACAGGAACCTAAAAGCTCGTGTAATTACCAGATGTTAAATTAAGATTTCATACCTTGTTCTATACGTGTTACATCGCACAAAGATTAATATGATAAACATGTAAATTCGAACAGGAATTACGAGAGATTGTACTGGATAAAAAAAAACTGAAATTCTATATGCAATTATAACACGGAATAATATTTCATACACGGGTACAGATGTGTGTTTTTCCGTGGAGGAATATACGTTTTTCTGAAATGCAACTGTTACTGCAAATAAGCTAATCGTCTTAAGGGAAATTTCCTTGCAATTTAATTTTTTATAAATTATAATTCCAATATCTCGCGTGCAATAACTTTTAAATATTAAATTGAATATAGTTTAAGTTACACGGTGAAAATGAATACGCCATTTGCGAGAAATGGATATACACATCTTCCAACTTTCATTTTTTTTTTAATATTCAGTGCATGCATGCAATAATTCCCCTAAAGAAAATTTTGATTAGAAAATACAAACAGTTTAGAAGTTCCTGGACCTCATATTAAGGTCTATAAAATTGCCCCAATAAAAATGATTCTGAAATTCATGATTTGTGAAAATGAAAAGCAGGATGAATTGCGCGTATAATTCATAAATGCGAGCAAAATTTCAACTAGCATGAAATTTTATTATTTGTCAATATTTCGTTACATGTGCATGACACGTTATATTTACGCGTAAGCAAATGCATTTCTCCAACGAGATTAAACAAAACGAGCAGAGAAATGGTTGCATATCATGCAGGATGTATGGGAATTCTATATTTAAATACATGTAATGTAGGCTATATACTGCCAAAATATTACAAATACTGCACTGTAAGTCAAAATCAAGCGATTGGAACACAACTGAACGCATTTTGGAACATAATATGCGTTCCAAGAATGAATT
>JAQGAO010004059.1:0-15833 GCA_034697705.1 Ommatoiulus sabulosus | reverse complement strand
TCATAAAGAGCTTTAAAGCCAGCTTTTTAAGGTGGCTTTAAAAGAGTGTCGCTTAGTGGTATTGCGAAGCTTACCACACTAAGCGACACTTTATGAACGTACCCTAAGAGCTTCAAAATCGTTTCAAGCAGCAGTCATTAGTTAGCGAGCATAATGATATATGTGCTGAAATCACAATGAATCATTGAAATTCTGATTTAAAACAAGTGAACAAGACCATGATTTGCGTATGAAATCCATTCAAAAAACTATCATCAATGTCGATGTCATCATCGATTCCAACATGGAGGTAAACACTTTTAAAATGACTTTTTGGTTTTTTTTTTATTTCTGTATATTAGAAAAGGCTTTTCGCGCATTTGGTTAATACTTTTCAGTGGTCATGCATAGAGAAGTTCAATGTGGGGATAACGTTACTAAATGTAGGCGTGTGACTGTGGCCATGAAATGGTGCGGTCATCGAATTGTTGATGCCCATCGGCACTTGTGGTCGTCCATCAAAGGTATGAGGGTTGTGGCCTAAAAGCGAGTTGATGGTCATCCCGTTGTGGATCACAGATGATGGGTGGCCTCGCTTGTGATACAACGAGCCGGACTGATGGTGATGCTGGAGATTATGCTCCATCCCAGGTTGGGGAGGTGGTAGGATATGGTTACCATGATGAAACTTGATAGGGGACATGCTTATGCCTTCGTTAGAATTATTGATATCGGGGAATATGTTGCTCAAATTGAAGTTGGGTACATGGCTAGCAACATTCACTCCACTTCCATGTGAGGGCATCTGATTGGGCATGCTGCCATTGCCGAACCCCCCAAAACCGGGCGCTTGGAAGTTGAGGTTGAGTCCACTCTGAGTTCTAGGAGTAAACAGAGGACTGTATGTGGTTCCTAAATCCGTTGCCTTCGGTTGTTGGGATGCATTTGGAGCGAGTGCTCGTTGGGGGGCATTGAACAGAGGGTTGGTATTGGGGATGTAGGTTGGAACTTCGTTTCGGGGTGGTGACAGGTTGGGAATGGTGAAGTAGGGGGTCATGCTGCGCCCAGTTTCGAAGATGGAGTTGGACAAATTCACTTCTTCGATGCTGTACTGGTGGTGCTTCTTCTTGGATTGTTGTTTTGATTTGGAGGATTTGGTGGCAGCGGAGCCATCTTGCTTGCTGCTGCTTGCATTCCTGGATTTGTATTGAGCATTGCTTGCCTTTTCTGTAACTTGAGCATTGCCTCCTCCAATAGATGGACCTGCAGTGTTGATGCCCTCAGTGCGTAAGTTGTTCTGTGCACCGTACATCTCCGAAAAGTTCATTCCGTTGATGCCATTCTGTGGTAAGAAGGAATTATTGGCTGCCTGTCGAATGTTGGACACCTGACCAGCAGAACTCTGGTTGTGTGGGAATGGTGGCATGCAGGGAAAGGACATAGTAGGCTTAGACATCTGTGAATCTTTGTGTACCGGACCTTGCAAACTTGTGGATATTGGCATTGACCCAGGAGTTGGACCCTGCCCGCCGTAATTCCCCATTGATAGGTAGCTGTTGTTATGTCTCATAACGTCTTGGACAGAGCCCTGTTGCTGATGGGGTTGCAGAAGCTGTTGTTGTTGTTGCTGCTGCTGCTGATGCACTTCAACGCCTGCCTGACTGTGCTGCGGTAATAGGCTAAAGGAGAAATTTGGCTGTGACTGGATGGCCTGTGAGGTTTCCGATGTACCCCTCATCACGCAGGTTTTGTTCATGCTAGCATGGTTCTGGACAGGCGCATGCTTAAGAACGTTTCCGGAATGAGGTGGGGGCGGTGGAATAGGCATCTGCTGAGCTGCCATTTGCTCGGTGGTTGGATGCTGTTGAAATGCCGTAAAATATGGAAAACCGGCCTGATGAAGGTCTTCCCCTGGGGCCCTATTGCCTGCACCTTGCCCAAACTGCAGCATGTTGGATGTAGTGCAAGCGACGGGATTGCTTCCATTGTGACCCAAACCCGGCTGTCTCCCAATAGAATGACCTTCTCTTGCACAGTTTGGCCGACTGTTAGGCTGCGCTTGGATTAGGCTCTCTGCAGAGTAGGAAATAACGGCACGAGTGGTTGTGTTCACTGAGGAGACAATGGGCAAATGCGTAAGGTGCTTTTGACCAGGTTGAAAGGTTAGTTCACGTGCAGAGTTTTGCAAAGTCGAGGTTTCACCGGCATAGCTCGTAATCATTGGACTTTCACCACTGGAAACGTTTGGAGAGCGTCGTGGCACAAAAGTTGCTGGGGAGGACACCGGAGTGGTCGGCAGAGGATTACGGCCAGGGGATGGAACAGGGTGACTTCTAGAAACGTGACCCTGAGCAATGGGCAAGTTGGGTTTTGGAGAGACATTGCTGTTATTACGTACAGCAGTTGTTGGGCCTCTGCTGCTTATCGGAGAGTGGCCATGTACCTCTGGTATCTTGGGCGATGGAGCAGTGGCTCCAACGTGTGGCGACTGCCTATTTAGGGAATGCATCCTCTGAGATGAATAATTTGGAGACTGGCGGAGTTGGGTGGGCCCCAAGCCGGAAATCATGCTATCAAGGGTTGGTCTGATTTGATGCATGGGTCCCGGGCGCTGTATTTGCGTGTGATTCATTCCAGGTGGGGACATTATACCATTATGTTGTGTTACCCCATCTGCTGTGTTAATACTGGGTCGGCGCTGCGAATTAGACTTCGACTTGTTGTTGTCATTATGCGAAATATTCACGTTAGGGACAGGGGGTCTCGATGACTGGTGTGAAAGGGGCATTGAATAGGCTTGGGAAAATGGAGCGATTTGAAGAGGTAGATGAGAAGTGTGAAAATGAAGATTATTACCAGATGATGAGCCATTATGATGATCGGAAGTAATGTCACTTGCACCGGGCACCTGTCGTGAGGTTACGTGAGACTGGGGGTTATGAATTGACGCTGGAGGCAGACAGTGGCCCTGGACCCGAATCTCACCCTGCCTGTTGTTGAAATGCGATGGGTGAAGCTTGTGATTTTTTTCCAAAAACGAGTTTGCGGAGTTTGCAGGAATAGGCGATGAAGGCATGGCATGCTGGAAGGTTGAGATTCCACTGAAATTTGCCCTCTGCATTCCAGCATAAGACATGCCTCCAAAATTTGACGGGATGTTGCTCGTCGAGGCAGAATTGTTGCTCAATTCCGGTAAGCAAAACGTAGGAGCCGAAGATGATGATAAGGATGTGGCCAAGCTGAAACTGTGTGATACGTTGTTGTAGGCTAAACTCGTTGATGGCAGGTTGTTTCCATCCGAGGTACCGACTGCATAGTTTCCTCCAATGCTGGAACTTTTGGCTAGAAACGAAGAAGGCTCATCCGAGCGTGGCAAATCAGAAATGGCTGAACTAAGAGTGAAAGCCAAGTCGCTGCTTTTGTTCGGACTACTTAGTAAAGGCGAAATACTACACAGCGGAGAATTCTCGTTTGAAATTCCAGTGTCGATGGAGAAAGGAGCTATGCTGGGCAGCATCGAATTTGAAAAAGTTCCCAATGAAGAGGAAGTTGTCGTAGCGATGTTAGATGCACTGCTAGCCAGTTGTGAAATCGAAACAAAGTTAACGCTGTTACTAGCAGTCGTAGTGCTAGATGAATCCGCAGGCAGTCCAGGCATCACAGATGGCAACTCTTCTAGGCCTGCTTTAGAAACAGTGCCAATCGCCTTGATGGGACGATCACCTTCGATAGGTGAGCAATTCAAAGTTAGGCAATTTGCCCGGGACCGTTTGGAACTGGGTAAATCACCCGTGCAGCTTCTTTTTTCTTTTCCAGCTGCTCCGCAATCTCCATTCTGGGTGTTGTTTAAATTTTGAGTTCTTCCAGAGTTCGGGAGGCCAGATCCTGAGGAAGCGGCAGAAATACTCGGCCTCAATTCAGTTGAGGCAACTGTCGAACTCAAAGGATTTGTAGAGGTATCGGTGCTACCATTATCTTTCGTAGAGGAGTTCAAGAGAGAGGTCGTCATGTTGCTCAGACCAACAGCAGAGTCCAATGTTGTGCCAGTAGTGGTAATGTTGCTGGCCGGGATTGTCGCAGAAATGACAGTGGACGACTCTTTATTGGTAGTCTTGCACACCTCTCCAACCAAGTCACTTAGTATGTCTGTGTCGTGCTGCCGACTTTTCTGATTTTGCAAGCCTTCAGTCGCAACTTCCATCATATCGTTTACATCATGTTGCCTACTGCCACTGGTGCCATTTGCCAATGAATCAATGTTTTTGGAGGCATCCATGATTAGTGCAGCTGTGAAACTGGATGGTACATGACCCTTTTTTTCGCTCAATTCATCATCATTGGCAACGTCTTGCATGAAAATTACATGGCTGCTATTGCTATTGCTGCCACTATTTCCAAAATAATGAGGATTGGGTGAAGACGATATGTCTGAAATTGAGTTTGAAAATATGGATTCCGTAGCTTGGGCCAAGATGTCGTTCATTATGTTAGATGGACGAAAATTTGCTTGCTTCTTGTTTGAAGACTTCGTTGTAGAGGATGTCACTGTGTCAGGCGATGAAGTGCTGGACGAGTAGTCTGTCGCACTCGTAGGAGGATTGCATTTGGAGGGCATGCTAGATGCAGTAGTGAATTGGGTTGAGAAGTTAATTGGCATAGTCCCTGCTGTAGAAGCTGCCAGTAACGTTTGTGAAGGGTCCTTACATGGCGCTGAAAGCACTGAAGACATGCTTGTAAGTGGCGTAGAGGCGTTTCTTGCTGGAGAGGGTGATGACGACGATGACGTCGAAGGAGTTATTTGCGCCGGTTTAGGTTTTATCGTCCGCTGAGCTCGTTTTGTTGTCAGTTTGGACTTCTTTGAGGTACTTGGTGCCGATTTTGCCGCAATCGAGAACGGCGTTTTTGAGGGACAGCTACTGCTGCTCACCGTGTCAAACGATTTTCCTTGCATAGTCAGTACATCCGTAGTAGAGACCGACGTTGATAAAGATGCAGATGAAGAGCGCTCGCAGAAACCACCATTGCTACTTGTCCTAGGCGGCAATGCCATGCCCAATTCTAACGATCCACTTGACATGACTGCTTGCTCTCCATTTACCTGCCCTGTCCCTTTGTGTGACTGAGTCATGCTTCCAGCAGGAGCTGAACATCTGACACCAGGTGCAAATTCACATGAAGCCGTCAAAGGCCGACCAGAGTTAACTAGAGTCGTAGATGCAATAGTCTGTGTTTGGCATGATTGACTTGAAGAAAACACTGCATGTGGAACATTCGAAGGAGCTGCGCTCATGAGCAGGTTGCCACCAAGCGAGGCTGAATTTGAGTACATGAGGGAAGGTTCACGAACAACTGGGATGATCTGACCATTTGGCAACATTAAGGCAGAAGGCAGGTTGGAACCGTTGCTCGATGAATTTACCGTCAGCATAGCATTATTGTGATTGTGCTGCTGTTGCTGCGGTCCTTGCATGGTGGGACCTAATACCACGCCTCCGTTTTGAGCAGAAATCATTTGAGGATTCATCTGGGCGTTTATCGATGATGTCATCAGCTGCATCTGTGGGTTGGTGGAATTCGTCGGCTGTAATTGTTGTATCGCCCCTGCCAAATTCTGCAAACATGGAGCCTGCCCCATTAACTGGCCGCCACATACTGTTTGGTGAAAGAGTCCAGCATCAGTTTGAACAAAATTTTGAGACTGCCCTGTCTGACATTCCAGTTGCATGCCATTGGCTGGAACGGTAGGGTGACCGGCAACATGAAACGTTTGTGTGTTCATTCCAACTGAACTTATGTTGGAATTCATAGCGGTAGGTGCTGAAACAGATGCATTTCCCATGACCAGAAGGTTCTGTGACGATCCATTCACTAAAACCTGACCACTGCCCATCTGCGGTGGTCCAGCTACCACCTGAAGCATGCCTTGGTCGTTAATTGTAATTAACTGGTGCATTGGCCCTTGCATCAAGTTCATTGGCCCACCAATATTCAACACAGGCATTTGTGGAACCACGGTTTGGTGCTGCGGCATCCCCGATGATATCTGGTTGGTGGACATGATGGGTGCATTGGATAACGCTCGCGTTACTGCGGTCATGCCGCCATTAACCCCAGAATTTGTTATTATTGATTCTTGAATGGCTTGTACTGCAGCTGAACATTCAGTCAGTGTTGCTAACGCAGTTGTTACATTTACAGATTGATTAGTTTGTATTACACTGGTTGCTGTTATGGGATCATTAGGCTTCAAGTTGCCAGAGCTTTCCAATGACAGCTGTATCGCCGATCTCGCATTATTAGTCGTATCTTGAGACATGCTAGTGGAAGTTTCTTCGGAGCCGCTGCATGAGTGAGATGCAAGTATCATTCCATTTTTCTGATTAACTGCCTGTCCAAATGTGAAACTGGACGAAGGATTTTGAGGGCTGTTCTCGCTCTGCTTATTTGATTCACCAACAGAAGCAGTAGAATTTGCTGCAGTAGTTGTCTCCTTAGTCGAGCTTTCAGCTTTGCAAATCTTATTTCCAGCTTTACCATTAAGGTTCTTGTATTTAGAATTTTTAAGCTTCACATTAGCTGCATAGCATTTATCATTATCATCGTCGTCATCAAGTATCACAATTTCTTTGTTGCATTTCAAAGTAATGGTTTCTGAATTTATTTGTTGCCCTAAGCTGCTAAGATCCCAAGATGATGTAGTACCATCCCCTTTGGATGGTATTCCAGCTATTTCTAACAGCTTGGCATATGTCGAGTTTTGCTTCTCAAGTTCCTCGATGCGGTGTTTCATACGAGCCAATTCCGCAGCTAAAAATATGTCTGAAATTAGACTTTGCCAATGAAATGACAGGAACTGGTTCCAAGTAATAGAGTTAATAATCACCATGTACTTCATCCAACTTGCCCATCATCATCTTGTCATGAGCATCTTTAATTTCACGAATATATTCAACGGCCTTTTCCAGTGTTTCATTTTTACTCTAAATAAACAAATAGATCTCAGAGCAAAGTCAATCCTTGCTTTAAGTCTACTTTTAATACATGATAAATATTAACTCATTGTTTGTTATTAGACACACTCTCTGTTAACCAATAATATAAGAACTGAGTAGGGAATAGGAGCAGAGAAGTAAGTGGATCAAAATCATATATTTAACTCATACTATTTATCAAAGAATTTTAAATTATTTCTATAATTTCTTATTCGCCTTTAATTGCCTGCTTTTCATACGATAACTCCATATTGCTGTAAATTGTCCGCAACAATTCATTCCCACGACTGGTTTCTTTTAAATTTATTCATACGACAAACTTGCCACACCATATGGAAACTGGAAAAACATTTAACTTTTGACCTTCACCAGCTTGACTATGAGTAACCCAAAGCTTGAAAAAGGCAGATTTTTACATTCGTCTGGTAGGTAACCATACAGGTTTTTTAATAAAAAGTGTCGCAATTATGTCGTATAGCATTACACATGCAGTATAACCATACAAAATATCTAAAAAACCACAAACGGCATACCCATCGCTTGCCATCCTTATTTGGCAAAAGTCTCGCCAAAATAAGAATATGATTGGTAATCTTGACTTTACGTCGCCTTTCGACAGCATTATGCACCATCCTCTTATGGGTCTTTTTGTTTGAGCTGCAAGGAAAGTTCACAACACTTCCATAAATAAAACACCAATAGGTCGTTTTTAACAAGCAAACTTATTAGAGCAAGTGCACTGTGTATGAGAACCAAGATTTGCTTTTGTTATGACTTATGAAATCCATCAAGGCGTGCAATGAAACATCTATACTAGCAATTGGTATTTGGCTATTAATAATGATTTCCAAGCACAATAAAAAATTACGTGACAATCCACTGAACACGTAGTTGGCACAAGAATGCAGTAATTGTGTCCTAGGTCAACTAATTCTATTTATGTTCAATAAACGCAACTAGAGGCTCACCCTATTTCTATAAATAAAATGGTCGATTTGTTTGTTCACCTAAAATGTTGACCTCATACCTTGGTTCCTATCCCGATCTCATCAAGTAATGGGCAAAGCCAGGTTCAATTAAATTTTTGATCATTTGTTTGCCCGGTATTCATCACGTGTAAATTGTTCAATGGAATTTCATGAAATTCGGTACTTAAGTTAAGCCAAACGAAAGGAGGGAAGGGGGTAACTTTGGTTGAAAATTATTTGACGAGCACAAAGGGAAGGAGGGAGGGTTTAAGGAGCGGGGTAATCCTTTTATGTACAGTAAGACATGAGGAGAGTACAGGGAGGAGTTGTGCGTGGCAGTCAGCTGACAACCAGCACATCCCACATCTCAACAAAAAATTAACCCATCAACAACAGGCACAACAGCCAGTTTCATATGTATACAGGGTGTCCCATTTTAAAGAATCCTCTGAATCATCTCAGAAAATAGGCACATTAAATAAATAAATAAATAGTTACAAACAAAAGTTGCTTCTTTTGAAGGGAGTCACAGGATGGTGCTATCTGTTTCAGCATAGACTACGCTGCTGCAGGTAATGTTAAGGTAATTAAATCCCTGTTTTGTAATGAAATATCTGAATACTTTGGAAACAATACCGTAGTTTTGTTATTTGTAACATTGCTTTTAAATAGTCACCTAACACAGGCGCCAATGTGTGACCCCCCTTCAAAAATAAACCACTTTTCTCTAGAACTTTTTTGTAACTCGCTTTTTTCCGAGATATCAGGTACATCCAAAATTCAATTACGAGAGTAGTGGAGTTGTTTGTAATGGAATTGCTTAGATGATTGCCCAAGGTATACATTTCCCATGCTACACATTGGAATTTATTTAATTTATTGCACTTTGTGCATCCCGTTCAATATGACAAATATGAGCCAAGGAATATTGTCCCTTATATTTCAGACAAGATTCCGAGGGTAGAAATGAGCATTAAGCTGTACCACGACAGGTGGTAATCTAAGCTTACCCAGATTCTTCGTCCCCAGAGGGGGGAAGAGCCATATTAACCTCCCAGCCTGGAAAATGCTCTTGCCCAGACTCTTCTTTTGGCGGTGACACAGTCTTTACACCTAGAAACAATCGAGGGAAAAAATTAGGTTAAACTTGATATTAGCGGGATAATGGAATTTAAACAGAAAATCAATAGGTAACGTATTGATCCTTAGGTAAAGCTGACTGCATCTGGCCGTTTAGCAAACAATTCCACATACCAGTTGCTGGCTACTCAAATTGCTAATTTTGCAAAAGTCTGTAGGTCATTAACAAGTGGAAATGACGAGCTTTCAAATGCCATTATTAGGAAAAGATGACCAAACGGAACTTAATAGTATTTCAAAATTGACTCTGTTATGCCTCCATTGGTCAAACGAATTTTATGAAAAACATTTTTGCACGGATAGCTGATTCCAAATACTGTACTCGCACTGAAGTTCTGAACCCAATTCATTGCCAAATTGACGGTTTTTAATGAAAAAAATTAGAAGGGTTGCATTTAAACACATGGGCTGGTATACCTCTCTTTTAGCAATTATAATACCCAGCAAGATGATGCACATCATTCTTATGGCACCACTATGAATGTATTTACCCTACTGTAAAAAAAACTATGTATCGTTAAGGTTGCAGAGCTTAACAGGCAGTACAAACATGCCCCACATTAAGGTGAGCAATGGGTCCAGAACATAAGACATAAATCTTCAAGCAAAACCTTATTCACTTACCAATGCATGTTTAGCAATGCAATCATCACATAAAGCACGTGTATATTTTTAACTTTTTTTACAATATACAGTACTGGACTACTAGTGTCAACTAGTAGTCAATCAAGCTCTTGGCAAGTTGGACAAGTCTCGTGTCATGTCATGTCATCAGAGGCTAAAGTTCGAGACTTAAGTAGGCTACCTAATGCACATGGCTAATCGACAGGAAGCTCAAAATTAAATCTTGAATGATAGGGCTTAAAATTTGGTAAAATATAGTCATTATTTTAATTTTCATATAATATTTTTAGCATTTAAGGGTCAGTTATCATGGACAATAATTTGCTAGAATGAGCATCACGTTTAATCACCTTGTGACATGACATGTGGCCAAACACAGCTGCATGTAGTGTAGGCCTAATTAGTGTTCATGAACTCTGAATCAATATGAACAACAATTGTTGATAACAAAATAGGCACTGTACTATTGACGTTGTTCTGCTGGCATTGGAAGGTACTGTATTAAATTCATATGGTAATTGATTATCACTTTGTATGCCTTATGTGTCTTTATTTACATAATTTTTGTAGCAAACAATATTCTGGGAACGTAGTCACTATTAAAACAAGGTACACATCACATCAAATATCCAAGCTCTAAGGTCGAAAAATAAACTCCCCGTAACTCTAATTCATACTAACTTTATGGAATCATTCCTGTGCAACTTCCAGGAACCCTACATATGGTTACTCTACAGACTGAGATTAGCCACTTGTTAAGGCAAGCAGATTCAATAGTCAACTAAACATACTTGCTAATATCAATAAGTAACATGCCAGAAGGGGCCACAATATACGAAAAGACCAGTACGTAGGATCACTCCGTGTCGTCACCTCTGATGTTGAAACCACCAGAAAAAAAGAACTGGCTGATTGACGAATGAGAGAGTAACTCACTTAAGTGAACGACTTTTCACTCATACACTATTCCTGTGCGGCGATACAAGCTAAAGGGTAGGTAAAAGTGGGCGGAGTCGCCATACTGGTCTTTTCGTACGAGCTCGTATACTGTAGTTCACATGATCATTTTACTATATGATTACGTTCAAAATCATTTATGGATATTGCATAAGTTGCAAATTTTCACATAGATGAAGACATTATTTAAATAGTGATTTCCAAATTATTTCCAAAGTGATCTTCTGTATATTCGGTTAATTCAGACCTTCACCGGAAAAATCAAGAAGAATCGCATATTTGGGAGTCGGTCACAATGGCTAACTACAGCATGCAGTTGACACCACGATCAAGAGCACTGCATGCTCGGTGTGGAATTTCCAATGATCAGGACAACAATGAACATCAAAATATTCACAATAGTTCGACATGCTACCGACTAATGTCCCAACCAATCTTTCGAACCATTTCGATTTGTTACCCATTTGAAGATTCGGTCTATGAATTTTGGCCAAAATGAAAGTTGCGTCAAAGGTAGCAATCAGAAAATATGTTCCAATTACTGCCATTTTTGGCAGTACGCCACATTTTTCTGGTTGAAGAACTTTATCAAAAATAGGTCAATTATTTTTTAAACTCACCACGGTAAAAATAATAATAAATGTGCACCAGTAGTGTGAAACCATTTTAACTACTAGAAATTAATACTAATTACTGGCAAAATTAACCGGTAGCATACAGAGAAGGTCAGAATTGCTGAACGACCTTGACTACAAGATAACAGGGTTGCGCAGTACTGAATGTGAATGGCAGTTTGCATTCCTCAGCTTGCATGCTGAACAACAGGGATGAATTTTATAATGAAACTAATGCAATATTGGTTATAGAATCGTGAACTCGTTGTGTAATTCAATGATGATGCATATAACCTTCCTAAGCCTATATATCGTTACAACGAAAACATATGATGCTCTCGCGTAATTTTTTAATATAAAGCGAGGCAATAAATATACAGTAGGCTGCACTGCTATCAGCCCCTTTATCTTAATTCGTAGAGCGAGGTTGACTGCGGTAATGACATCAAACTTCTCATCAATAATTAAATAGACCTCAGCGAAGTTATTCACTCGTTCATTTTTTGCATTAGTAATCGATAGAATTGCCAACTGGCGATTGGATCATTATTATTGAACAAGGTTCGCTAATACTAGGAACGACGCATTTGCCGACTCAATATATACAAAACCGGTGCTTGAGTTACGTTATAATATCACATTGTTAGTAATGTCACGAATGCATTAGAAAAATTACGTTTTAATACAAAATGTGTCATCTGAGGCTACGTTTCATTCTTTTATTTACCAATCTATAGTACAAGGCTACCATCCTGTTGCACGAAATTGACCTTATTAAGCTATTTTCTACACAAAATCAATACGGCTTGAACTCACTGTGATCAGGCTTGTCTTCTACATGTGTATCCTCATTATTCTCGCGATGGAGTTTGCCTGACATAAGACTAAAATCATCGCAGAATGCGAAATTAAGGCATTATGAAACTCGTAAGACGTCCGCCATAATGGCCGCACCATTTGCTTTTGCTATCATCGCCTAGCCTCGTTCTCGACTTCAACACGTTGAATCAGTTGAAGCGCTTCATAGAAAGGACGTTGGACCCCTATATACAGGGTGCATGTTAATTCTTTTAAATAAAACTACTAAATATATGCATTTTTCTTATTTCGTGACAACTTTGATGTAAGGTTAATTCAGTCCATCCAGTAATCACCTTAGTGGTAGGAAGGGGCGCCCGCCAAGGATCCCGACCTGGAGCCCGCTTCAGTTTGTGTGGACCATGGACACTCTTCTTGTGACTTATGATGCTTGAAATTTCCAAAGCAACTCATCTAACTTGTCATATTAATTTGCATACAATTTTAAAATTCGCTTTATTTTAAAAAAAATTAACTTTTAAAAAAAATACTAATTCATCCACTAAACCCGCTGTATTCATGCCTCAGATTTTTCAGTCCTTCCCAAGTATATTTTTTTAAAAAAATAATAATAATAAGGAGAATTTTATAAAGTTACAGTATAAAAATGATCTGAAAGTTATATTACTTCCTCAAAAAGATCTTGAATGAAATATTTTTTCTGATTCCTAACGAGATTTCCTGCTTAAAATTGACAAATTCCTTTTCTTATTTTTAAAAAAATATTTAGACATGGAAAAAACTCAAATCAAATTAAAAACATTCTTCAATTTCATTGATATAGAAATTGTTCATGAGAAAATAATAGACATATTAATAAGTTTAATAAATAATTTTATCAATTACATTTTAAATTTAAATTTACACAATTTTTTTAGAACAAGACAATTCACTTTTGTATCTCTAGCAGTACAGTTAATTTTAAATAGATCATGGCAATTAATTTTAGGAATAATTGACAAACCAATTTTGCTGTTCTTTTATAACGATTACTTCCTCTAAAACCCCTCCTTTAATACTTTTAAATGACTGTTGTAGAACGTTAATGGGGACAACAAAAAGTATTAAACTAAAGAAAATCTGGAAAAGTACATTTGCATTTAATTCGCTCCAAACAGACTATTTTGACTGACAGGACACACCTGCCAGGCAGTGCTTTGTACAATTGCAAGAAATCATATTAAGGCATTTTTGAAAGTTTACCCATTCTGTTTCATAGTGCACAACTTCAAATTCATCAAATTAAGTATTATACAATAGGTCATTAATTAATAATGCTAAAAGTTTGAGATAACATCCTAATGTTCACGTACAGTAGCTTTCACAGACCTGGTATCAGTCTGCTATAAATCTTTAGATTGGTATCCTCTGCATGCCATACAAGTATCTTGTGCATCACCTTAGTCAATACTATTTTTAATAAGTCTGCCAAATATGTCCATCAGACATTAGAAATCCCTAATTTATCAGTTTGTTCCAAAGCAGCATGGAGGTGAGTATCAAATAATTCACATCTGTAATTATAAAAATAATATTACATGAGTTAGTACCATAGTACAAAACCACATGAGTGGTTATATAACAAGTTATACCTTATTGGCATTTCGAGCGAATAGAATGGATTTTTGAGGGCATAATCTGAGTAAATTTCATATATCTTTTTCAACAAATTTTCCATTCCACCCTGTTTGGGGTCTGCAACCACGATGAATTTTATTCCTAAAAAGTTTTAAACGAAATAACCTGTGGTAAATTTATAAGGAAATTTAATAAACGGCATTCATAATGTGGTATTTTTGGACGAATACATACCCGTTAAGGTTTGGAAACAATGCAACTTAAAAGTATCAGCCTCCAGCATTTCAATTCCCGATGACTTAGCTTCTGGAGAAAGTTGAGATGAAATTGCAAATAACCTAGATAAAAATAATTAGATAAAATGGTTTCAGAAAATTACGTGTTAAAAGGTGGTGCTCAGTCTTAACCTAGTGTGATTCCACTTTTAAGGCTGTTTTTCCAAAAAAAAGATACAAAATATTAGTTTGCATTTAAAAAAGTTAAAAAGTTTTAAAATCGTTTCATCCGAATGAATGTGATCATGACAATTTAACTAAACAATTAAATGATTTTTGGATATATTACTTGTGTCCACCTGTATTATTTCCAGCATGCTAGACTACAATTACATTATTAATTACACATATTCCAAATGTTTTTCCAGTACAGTATGATATAGAGATCCCAGAACTATGAAGAAATTTGTCTTTTTAGCAAAACTCGGTGTGCATTTGCCATTAACTCGAGCATGTCCAGTGAAAAATGCAAAAGGTTGAAGGTTTTGAACTTCCCAATTGTAGTTTTGAGAGCAAAAAACTTGGTGTAAACGTTATAACGTATAGTTTGCTATATGTACCAGAACCAACACATACGCTACAATCCCCTGGCATATATTTACGCTGAAGGATTCTCTGAAAACATTATACTACAAGAGATCATGCATATAACGAGAGACACTAGCTGTCACAAAGCAAGTATTGCTCAAGAACGTTCCCTGATGAGGGAAAGCCCTCATAGGTGGTATTATTCTATAATTTAAACCACACCTAGTACATGTACTTACGAGTGGAACATGCTGGCCAAGAATATCTTTTCATTAGTATTGAGTTTCGGTCTTCCAAATTTTATGTTCATAGGAAAGTTTTCCGCATTATTAACGACATCAAATGCATCACGTCCATCGTCCAATTGCCTTCCAGTCACATTCATACCATTAATGGCAAGCAACGTATGTCCAACTACAAGGAAATTTAGAAAGTTTCTACTTTGATTACGTGATTGCTATGTTCATTACATGTGACGCTTACCTTTGACACCATCGCGTTGGCCGAAAGTGACAACAATTCGTTTATTTTGATACTCTAATTTAAGTTCCAATGGATGACTGAACACTTTCTCGACTTCCACTTTAGGTATATTATGGTTTTCATAATGATAAATTAAACCTCCTGCTTTGCTAACGATAAATACACAGACTACCATCTCTACTGACAGGCATGGAACCACAGTGAGTCAGTGATGGAACCTACAAACTGTGCTACAAATATGTGTAGATGGCGCTTCTACCTCTAGAGTTAAATAAATGAGGGAAATTCAAACATATCAACTTGAACATACAGTATATTTTCAATTTTTTTTACATGAAATTTTGATTCATTTAAAATTGTCGCTTGGGGAATTTTAAAATTTATAATCTCAATTGCTAGTTATTTCTCTTATTTGATCTATAGAAAAAATATGCCTAACAATCACAAATTCATTCAAAAATCAAAATCATGTTATAAAAATATTTTTATGAGAACCAATTCAAACGGTCTAGGGGACTAATAACGTCTCCTCAAACACAAATCTAAATATATATATGTATCTTAAACTCAAGTCTAATTTTTTTTTGTGGAAAAAAGTATGTGCATTGAACCTACAGATGCATTTTACCTCTGTAGGTCCCATGCATGTAATTTATGGATGGCCCAATTATTTTATTACCAATATTTATGGATAACCCTGTTTGAGTAGATATAGGTTCACTCGCCGCTTTTTTGGTTGGTTTTGCCACCGTATACTGTGACATTGCGTTCGCAGCGCCATCTGGATTCTAGGGTATATCACTACGATGAAGCCACGCCCAACTACTATTCGTTAAC
>JAQGAO010004058.1:0-15836 GCA_034697705.1 Ommatoiulus sabulosus | reverse complement strand
ACTTCATCACATATACAGTTCATGTTGGTCTTATAATTAACAAAGGTAGATTGCTGGATTACGTTGACTATAGACTTAAAAACAATTTCATGTCTTTCCACAATTTTCTTGACAAGTTGCATAACTGTTTTTGTATTATTTGAATTAAACTGCAGATATTTTACCGTAGAATTTACTGGGTACAACATGCAGTTTTCTTTCTAGCTATAAGCAGTGCTGAACATTTCTAAGCTAACAAGATAGAAGTATTTTAACACTTTCCTTACCCATGTTTAATAATTTCTGGAGTTAGTTCCTTTGTACTGGTGATGATCACGATATTGCTATACTATTCAGAGATAGATTAGTTGTGTAGAAAACTACAAATTTTTCTCTATATATATACAGTTTTTGGAGCATTTTTTTCATAAAATAATTGCAATCACAAGGCAAAACATGGAAAGTTTTCATGACTCATCTTAAATTAATTGCATCTTGTGGTGCAATATAGCTACAAAAACATGTTTGAACAAGACAGGATAAATGACATGCCAAATCATGGAAAGTTTTTATGATTCATCTTGAATTAAATGTATCTTGTGGTGCAATATAGCTGCAAAAAACATGTTTGAACGAGACAGGATGAATGACATGACAAAACATGGAAGGCTTTTCATGATTCATCTTGAAATAATTATATCTCGTACATATCAACTGAATATAGCAACAGCCAAAAATGCATAAAAAGGAAAAATATTCCACACACAGTTAGTTGAAACCAATTTACATTGAAGAAACAACTGTGCTTTTAGAATGTCAGACTTTCAGAAATGTGACATTTGCAAGCTTGGTCGTGAGTTGTATCATATGTGTATAACCAATACTACTGAAAATGAAGCTGATATTACTGAAAATGAAGACAAAGTTAATGAATTTGCCGAATTTGATACCGAAGAAAAGTGTGATTTAAATTATGAATTTGCCACTACTGATGATGAGGAAGAAGAAAACTTCACAGAAGAAGAAGAAGAAAAAGACGAGGAGGAAGAATCTGATGACGAATTTGAAGGCGATGAGGAATCTCAGGACAATGAAGAATCTGAATGTGATGAAGAATGTGATGGTGAAAGTATTTCTGTTGATAATGTTAAAGAAAATCAAATGGAGTCAACAGAAATGTAATTACAGTGTTCTTTCAATTTTTAACGTGTAGTGTTTCGTTGATTTACGATTAATATCAATTGAACTTTTTTCTCTTCCAACTCAGAAATTAAAAAAAAGATGATGTGTGTGTGTGTCATTGTCATAATGTTTCATGATATTTGGTGAGTGTTCTAAACTCTCAAACATCACTGTTTTATCATTGCAAAGACAAAATGGGAGAGTATAGCATGCAAGCTTTGTAGGGAAGCGAAACGCGTTTTCAGGGGGCAGCAGCTAAAAAACGGTGTTTTATGTTTTTCTGTAGAAAAATGTCGTACGTTTCCACAAACAGTTAAAAGAGAAAAACATCAACAAATTATTATAATAACAGAATGTTTGTGTGTGTTTGTGCCCTTGCATGCATTATTTTTTTAATTTCGATCCACATCCAACAAATTGAGAAAATTACCAGATCAACAAATTAAGAAAATTATCAGATCAACACATTACGGAAAAAAATTGTGGGTAAATTTCGTTCACCCAACAGACAAATTAAGAGGATTAGAAGCAACAAAACATTATGGGGGGAGGGAACCTTGTTTTTTAGGGTACATAACATGTCATGTTTTTTTTTTCATAAACATCTTTTTATTCTGACAATTAACATGCATATTACAAAAATGACACTGGAATACATCGAAAACAGTGACTGTGTCGACTTTAAGTTTTTACATGTTCCCTGTGTATTATTTCGCGAGTGGGATGTGACTTCTACAGAAAAGAAATATATTTACGATCAGTTGCTTGCCGACTATGATGAAATTACACCAGATTAGAAAGCAAGTGGGACTTGGAGTTCTTTCTTATGGGATTCCGTAGTGGTTTGGAGTGTGGCCACATTTTATCACAAGTCATCATGCTGGTAAGTAAAATTTAAAAGAAATGGTAATTTGCCATTGTCATTATTTTCTTTTAAATATTTTTTTATTTTTTTTAAACAAAAACTCCCAGGAAGAAAAGGAGATTCAAGATTGAGAAGATTGTTTTCCTATGAAATTTTTTTGTATAACAATTTTCTCTAGTTATTAATAAAAATGTAGCTGAAAAAATGTATTTAATTTAGTTTTAAGCCAATTTTTTTGAAACGTGTGGAGGGTAGGAGTTTCGTCCGCACATCATCCACCATGCACAGCACAAAATAGTGTCAGATGTGCGAGGTGAGTTATCTTTGGGGTAAAATAAGCCAGAAATGGCTTTTCTTATACTACTCATGGGGCCCAGTGAAAAATGTTACACATCCTTCCTGGCAATTGCTCTCATTGAGATTTGAACCCTATTACACTATTCTTGGGGAGGATTGTGAGTTTTCACACTGGTGTCAGAAGTGGGGTCCTTCAAAAATCAATAGAAGAATAGAATATTTTTTAAATAAACACTATGAAAAAAAACATCATTTGGCCATGACCGGTTTACCATGGAATTTTTAGCATCGAAGACCAAAATATTAGCCCCACCAAAGTAACAGAAACAGCTAAGGATATGAGAAATCTGTTAGGATAATACAATCAGTTAGTTAGCAAGGGAGGTAAAGCCGATACTTAAGCACTAGGTAAGTAAATACCAGCAGAGGCTGGATCGATGAAAAAGGACGATAGATGCAGATGTGCATGGTGAGTTATCTTAGGCATGAGGTGAGCCAAGGATGACTTTTCCTATACTACTAACGAAACTCAACGATTACCATTTGCCAATTTCAAAAGTTTTACAAAATTAGCAAGTAACTGGTAAGTAAATTCCAGCAGAGGCTGGATCGATGAAAAAGGATGATAGATAAAAAAAACTCAAAAAATTCATCTTAATAAAATTTTCTTACAAATAATAATGTATTTTATTCACTTTCTTTTGTTACAGAAAGCATTGAAATTAATGTTGCAAACTGAAGTATCATGGATTTGTAAATGATGGAAAATGATTCTGAGAAATTGATTTTACTTCTGAAATATTTTTTTTGTAAAAAAAAACGTTTATGTAGCCATTAAAAAATGTACCTGAAAAAAAATGTATAAGTATTTATTTAATTTTAAGCCAAAGTTATGGATAGCATGGATTGTGGGAAAAGTCTGCCATGAATCACCTTAACACAGTATTCTAGCAATGCAAAACGAAATGCGCGAGAATAGCACGCAAGCACTGCAGGGAAGCCAAACGCTTAATCAGGGGGCAGCAGCTAAATAAACGGCGTTTTTGTATGGAAAATTTTGTAACTTTCCACAAACAATAAAAAGTGTGTGTGTGTGTAATTATAATAATTAGAAGCAATTAATTTTGGTTCACCCACAGAAATAAAACAAATTATCAGAAACAACAACACATTACAGAATATTCGTGGACAAATTTCGTTCACCCAAAGACCATCAAACAAATTAAGAAACAATAACAAATTATAGAATATGTTAGGGGGCTAATATCACTTTTTTGGTATACGTCATATTATGATTTTGTTTTTCATAAAAATTTGGAATTCTAACAGAAATGCATCTTAGTAAGATGACTCTAGCTTACCGTGAAAACAGGGATTTTGTGAACTTCTACTTTCTTCATGTACCAAATGTGATTGTGTGCGTGTGGGATTTAAATTCAGCAGAAAGAGAACATGTGTACAACAAATGGCTTCAGGATTATGATACAATCCCTACAAAATTGGAAAATAAGTGGGACATCGAGTTTTTTCTTGTGGCATTTAGTTCAGATTTGGAGGACATCCACATTTATCTCAAGTGATCCTGATGGTAAGTGAAATTTAAAAAATGGTAACTTGCCATTATTATTATTATTATTTTATTTTTTTATTTTTAAATTCCCCAAAAAGAAGAAACTCAAGAATAATAATAAGATTGTTTTTTTTGGAATTTGCTTTTAAGAAAAAAACAGCTTGTTGTAGAATGATTTGTCTGGTTAGTAAATAAATGTATCTTGTATAAAAAATGTTTTTGTTTAGTAATTGTAATAGTACGGAAAATGGGAAAAGTACCATACATCATCCACCATGCATAGCATGAGATAGTGGCAGATGTGCATGGTGAGTTATCTTTGGCATGAGGTGAGCCAAGGATGACTTTTCCTATACTACTAACGAAACTCAACGATTACCATTTGCCAATTTCAAAAGTTTTACAAAATTAGCATGAGAAACTTTAGAAAATTTCACAAGTTTGTAGCCTGAAATAGTTAACACTTTTGAAAATTTGTCCTTGGAATAGATCGAAAGTTATGTTCACCTACACTCGAAAACAATTATTTGCGTTGTAAAAGTTTGAAAATCTTGCAAATTTGTATTATGTAATTATATCAAAATGTTACAGATTCGAGTATGGATAATGTAGACAGTTTTGGTACTTGTTTCTTGGTAACTTGAACATTTTCCAAATATTTTACCAAAGATACGCTAAGCTTTTTATTCTCTCTTTAAGATTTCTGTCTAAGATATCTTAAGTCAATTCTGCAAAGATATACACCATGCTCATTAAGGTGCACTCAAAGTCAGCAAAATGGTATAGAGAATTTTGAACATGAAAACCATATACAATTTTGGAATATGGAACATGAAAACCAAAAAATGTCAATGAACATGAAAATGTCTGGAAAAGTCTGAGAAGAATGGCTTATTTTCATAAGTCAGAAAATTTAAACATATTAGTGTTGTCACGATATTGTAGTTTTTCCCTGGTAAAGTTACTAAATAAATAGCTGTAATTGGAAGTGTTTCTTATTTCCCCTCCGTTTACTTCATTGGTTGATAGACAAAATTACACAAAATGTGAGTGGGTCATTTATAATAATATCAGTTATATCATTAATTACAGAAATATCAGAAATTTATAAGTCATTTATTCTATCAATTTTATGGATATTTACTGTACCAGGTGGTCCAATTATCATGACAATGTCCAAAATCTTTTAAAATAAATAGTAAATCGCAAAAGTTATCAGAACACAAGATTTATAATAACTTGCGTTTTAAATTATGCAAGAATGAAGGGGCCCCAATGGGGAATCCGGGGGTCACTGTGTGACTTTAAATGGGGACAGCCATTTTTTTGCCGATTATGAATCTGCATTTAAAACAATAAGTTTTGTCTAAAAGATTTTTTTGGCATCATCTTAGATGTAACTGTCATCGATGTCCGATATGTGTATTACGCCATTCACTTTTTACAACAGGCATTGCACTGCTACCTGTTGAACAAAACTGAATGGTGTATTAAACGCCAAGTGCATTATGGGACCAGGCGTTTCCCAGAATGCCTAGTTGATAATAATGGTGATTTTTGGCCGTTAGCGCCAAAAATAAAATGCGTCCTCGTATGGAAATTGGCCGACTGCGATTTTCCGTGTGGATTTCATCACCAAAGAACTCGCCGTTGGATAGAGAGTAAGTCGCCAAAGAAGGTACTGGTTTTATTTATTTTTCCTTTATTTCTATGACGTTAAAAGCTAATTCGAAATTTTACGTGAGTGAGCACAATGCGCACATTTTTTATACGACCCACTGGGGGTGGGATCGGGTGCGAATCGCACCGTGGGAGTCCCCCTTAAGCATAAAAAAATCACCAACAATAATTTTCAATCTACATTGAGCTAACATTAAACCACAACTGAATCAAAAAAAAACCCCAGAACGCCGATAACCATACAGGCCTACTCAGCCAATACCTGCGATGCTGAAGCTTCTAAAACCTCTCCGAGGGAACTAAGAAAACCATGCGGAAAACCTTCTACAATTCATAGCATACAAAGTTGCCTTTGCTATAGATAATAAGTAGGCATGTTTTTTGCCGAGAAGAATAAGGTAGGTTTTCCCAGGTAAGCATTCTACTACGTGCTAATTAATATTAAAGTGCAAATTATACGCAATACTCCATTCTCCAACTCCAGCCAAGTTTATAAAATAGGAATCACGATCCACCAGCACCGAATCACCACAGGGATTTTCAACGGCGGAAAGCACTTTAAACCCAAACATAAAGGTAAGCCAATCGGCATAAGCCTTGCTACACTAATCATATTCAAACTACACCTTCTCAACCTTCTCCATGCTAATGTTATCATGTTAACTATAGATCCTTCAATCTCCGTAATCAATAACAAGTTAGAGAAACTGGAGAATTACTCTAGACGTGAGTCGTTGTGTAGTCTTCAACCTCCCCCTCCACCTGCCGATACCACTTGGGAGAACCAGATACGAACACTTCTCCCATCTAAACCTCCCCAACCAAAATAACATCAAACTGGATGCTGTCCATCCCCACAATAGACCATCGCCAAACAGACCATCACCTATTACACACCTAATAACTTACCTTTATCCATACCATCAACATCTAGACCCACACTACAAAAAATCGTACAACAAAACTCATGACCCCAATGCAAAAGGAAACCAGGATACTGTCCTGGAACTTATATGGAACAAAATCCCTCTATCAAGACCGTACAGCCATCGAAAAATTATGCAGCTACGATGTAGTTTGCTTCTCCGAAACTTGGTCAACATTAACCTTCACCCTTCCCATTGACAAATTTAATTATATCTATGCCCCTGCACTAAGAAACAAATCAAAAGGCTGCCCATCGGGAGGACTCCGAGTAGCCTATGATAAAAATCAATTAGAAACAACAGACAACATCATCAGCACAACACATTGGATTGCAATCAAACTAAACCATAAAGCAAGCTTGCATTCACACTCTTATCCGTATATCTACATAACATGAACATTTAACTACAACTGCAATTCTCATCACTTATAAATAATAACAGCAAACTCCCCATAATAATCACAGGAGACCTCAATGTACGCACATAAATTAGAAACACCATCCTAAAAACCCAAATCAATAATATAAACATCACCAAAATAAGAAATTCTTCAGACCTCAAACTAAACCGCCAAGGTAAATGGCTTATCCCCCTACTTGAAAAAAACTAATATAAAATTTTTAATGGGAGAACAGTCGGCGACCTCAACGGAACACCTACATTCTACAATAAGCAAGCCTTCAGTGTCTTAGACTACTTAATCATAAGTAAAATGATTATACCATGCATCAAAGAATTCAAAGTCCTCCCTCTCCCCAACTCCGATCACTTCCTTATAACCACAACTATGAGCCTCAAAGGTACACAAAAACCAAACACACAACAAGGCCCATCATATCCCAAACTCACCGGGAAAAAAACATTAACGCAAGAAGGGGACTCGCCAGGGGGCCAAGATGATCAGACGTGGTCTCCCACGTTCCGTTTTTGCAGCCGTTTATTTTCCTTCGTTGACTCTTGGATATTCGTAAGTTGATTTTCCTCTACGCATATGCGGCAAGGGTATTAATTTGTTTAATCAGATACATTATCACGCTCTATTTCCAATACAATCTCAACTCGTAGATCCAAATAACCGAATACCTGGGAAAGTCAGCTCACGCGAAGCTTAGGCCTATTGATTCAGCTGGCCCTTACTGCTGTGACCACGCCCTTCGATCACACCTGGTTTTTAACTTATCAATACTACATTATCAAGGCCTACTGCAATTTATTTTCAGCAATATAATATTAACAAAAACATTATACTAATAAAAACATATAGGAATAATAAATCAATGCCAAGGAAGAACTGCTAATCGATCCTAATTGGGATAAGATACCAACACCCTCACCTAACATGGGTACATCACCACTGCAGCATCAGATGTCAATTCAATTTTTTACCCTGCAGTCAGTAGATTAGTACAATTTGGCAGTGGGGATCCTTAGTGATGGATCCCAACCCTATAATTAAATTATATTTCCCATAATTGGGACCTTAACGAGAAGGATGGGATAGGAAAGAAAGATGGTCATGGCCGATTTTAAATTTAGGAACTATCCCAGCATTCGCCTGGAGAAATTGTGGAAAACCATGAAAAACCACAATAGAGGATAGCCGACCCGGGAAGCGAACCTGGGTCTACCGAATGCAAAGCGAGAATGCTAACCACTCAGCCACCTTGTTGAGTAAGCCTTGGGCGATTATCATTATCATCCTGATGATAACTAATCATTACTCAAAAAATGACCTTATATTCTACCAACACAACAACAGTCCCCCATGATTAACCAGCCATCACTTAACTAACCACAACCACACATTGCCCCTCCAACGAAATCTTGCCTAGCTCCCAACAAATACTCTAGATTACAAATCCTAACTATGTTACTTACATCAGGCATAGAACCAAATCCTGGCCCTAAGTCCCGAACTCCCTCCTCATCACTTCTGAACCTAGCACATATCAAATATCAACAACTCCCTCCCAAAGAACCCCAGCACTAGCCCTGATAAATAACCCATCTAAGAGAAATGGCTCTCAAGCCCTACCAAGCAGAAAGAAAGCTGTACCCCAGCTAACGGAAATGATAAACCGCATAATGACCTCCCTTGAGATCATATCCACAAAACAAACCGAACAAGACATCATTAAAAAACCGGCCTAATACCATCACCAACTCACTTAAATAAATCAGCATAAATCAGCATAAAGAGCACCTATGCCACAAGATCCAAACTTTCATAGCACTGTTAATTCAATCACAAATGAACTCGAAGAATTAGAAAATTATTCGAGAAGAGAATCCTGCATCATCTATGGTCTTCCACCTCCACCCTCCAGTCGAACCTAAGAATCTCAAGTAAGAGAACTTTTCTAACAACTAACTATCCCAAACCATAAAAGCATTAAACTCGTAGCAGTTCCCCCCTTGGGCCGCCGAACAATCCACCGCCCATCTCCACCAACTATCATCAAATTTAATCCACGCCAAGAGCATGACTTATTCTTCTAATGCTTCAGTAAACACATCCAGCATCTGCGTAACACCCCACAATATTCTAAAATAGCACTGGAACATAGTTAGAGTAAGCCTACCCTGTCAAAACGCAAAACCCTACTCACTCATCTGCTTCACTGGAAAAGAATAGGACAGAGAGCAAAACTCGTTGACGGTACCTAATCCACAATGGATCCCATTTCACTAGATCTCTCATCCAACCTAATAACTCCCCAACCAACTTGGTCACTTCTTGAATCTCAAATGGAAACAACAAGCAACACATCCCAACTCACCTTTCCCAACAATGTTCAAATATCCTCTGTACATCCCACCTATCAAACTTACCCTCATCTACCCATTGTTAATCTTTCCACTTCTTTACAACTTAATGAAACCTGCCAATACACACAACCAATCCTAACTAATAACTCAGAAACCACATCTAAAAAAAACCATAAATAGCCCCACAGCCCCCCTAAACACTTAATACAAATCATCTCATAAAAAAAGTCAGGAATTTATTCCCTCTTCCAGGACATCACTACAACCCACTACACCCTTTTCCTTCCCCTCTAACAAATTTATCTATACCTTTGCAGCAGCAAAGAAGAAGAAAAATCACGGTCGTGCTCCGGGCGGAATTGTAGTGGCTGTTACTCCTGTAAATTCTTCATCAAAGAGATCTAAATAAGTGACTACTGGATAACCTTAAACTTGAAGTACTCATATTCTAACTTTAGCTTCACCCCCCTCCCAACCTACTTACAAAATAATGTGAACAAGTGACAGAAATATTTTAGACATTTGATAAGTACTCTGCCCAATAAACCCCAAATACTAACTGGAGACTACAACGCCTGCATTGGAAATCTGAACTCCCCAACACCAGCCACAATTGCTAACCCATATGTAAATAGCATATGCACATATCCATCTGTCCTCTGGCATCCCGCAGGGAGACCCTCTTAGCCCTATACTTTTCATAATCTTTCTAAGCGACTTTCCCTCTTTTGTACGTAAACACCTAGGTTGCAAAATCCATAATACACTAATATCTATCCTTCTTTATGCTGACGACATCCTTTTACTGGCCACTAATAGAAAAAAGCTACGAGCCTTACTAAAGCAGCTTTATAAATACCTTTCTATAAACCACCTTGACCTGAACCTGGCAAAATCAAAGATAATGATATTCCCTAGAGGAACGAGAACCTCCACCCTTGAAAAATTTCTTGCAATAACCTGCCGATTGATATCGTTAGAAACTGGCCATACCTGGGAATAATATACTAAAATAACGGCTCTTTCCTGGAGCATTAGGCAACTCTAAAAGACAAACTTCGCACCCAAACACACATTGTATATAAACTATTTATAAATAAGAAATTCAATAACATACTTGCCCAACTACAACCATTTAACTACCTTTTACTACCTATACTAACCTATAATGCAATTTTCTGGGCCTAGTACAAAACCGACATTCTCTGGAATTCAAGAAAAATTTATCCGAAGAGTATTTAGCTTAGATCACTCCACCCCATTCTATATTATTGATAATGAGCTCAAACTTCAACCCATTTTCCTCAAACTAACCAGACAAACATTCAAATTCTGGAAATGCTGCTACCTTCATAACAACCGATCCATCCACCAACTCCTATTTCTTGAATGGCTCGATAAACCGCCCAATAAATACAACCATCTAAACCATTTTATAAATTCAATCACCATTCCTTCTTCTACTCTCCCCAAACTATCCAACTTCAACTAAAACCAAATTGAAGCTTGCGAACCCCTCTCTATTAGCAAACTAACATCAGAACATGAAAACTCAATCTCACAGCGCGTTCGAGACTCCACGCACTTTCCCCATCATAAAAAATCACCAATAACCTTTCCACCATGCAACCATACTTTAAATACACCAACCCTTTCGCCTTAAAAAAGTTCATCTTCCATCTTAGAGCTAACCCCCATAATATTTACCTAACTACAGGACCATTTAGACCAGATATAAAAACTTCTTGCATATTGTGTCTGGGAGATTCTCCTTTCTGGACTCATCTCCGCCTAGATTGCATCGATCACACCTTAAAGGCCTTACGAACAAAAAATAAACTGACCCTAACTCTTACACATAAAAACTTTACCGAATGGTTTCTCCTCAATATCCACGAACCACATATGTGGCTGCTATTCAGAATAGCTACCCATTATGGTAAACCGCTCCTACACTTCCACGAACAAACACTATCTCAATCTCAAACCGATTAATAATTAATCAAAACTAACCATGCCAGAAGGGGCCGAGTCACCTTAGTACATTAACATTGTGTGCATTTAACGCAGGAATATCATAACATCCTTCAAGAAAAAATTAACAATCTGGAAATTCACAAACTACCTTTTCCTTGCCGTTACACAGAATTCCTTGCCTCAGTAAAATCATCTGCCAGCGAGGTTGAAATCCTAAGTACTGCAGGCTCTCAGACAATGAAACAAAGGTCCATGGTTCAACAAATCATGCATACAAACTAGAAGAGAGGCTGCCCTGGCAACCCAACTTTTTCTTATGAACACCAATAAACTTACTCAAAAATACCTCCTTAACTCCAAGAGCAAGCATGCAGCCTTATGCAAAGACAAAAGCTAAATTCATACTCGACTGGCATGATAAAACGATTCATGCAAAGAACTCAGAATTCTGGTCCCTTATTGGCAAATACGAACGTATCTATATCAAAAAAGAACAGCATATCACCCATGAAATGTGGGAAAGACATTTCAAGGACTTATTCACCCCCCAACAAAAACTACCATACAAAAAACTCGCATCATATTTAAAAAAAGCTAGAAAAATCAGTTAGCCCAACAGAAACTTACTAATGCAACTTAACTAGGAACAACCAATAACCCTAGAGGAACTAACACAAGCACAAACAAGCCCCTTAAGTCAGGTAAAGCACCAGATAAAGACATGGTTCTACCAGAGATGCTCCTTAACACACCAGCCTACTTCATAGCCTCTCTCCTACCAATATTCAATTACATACTACACAACCACGATTTCCACGACTCCTGGAAACAGGTCCTAACTATCCCCATACTCAAAAAGGAGACCCAAAAGACCCAAATAACCACAGACCTATCTCCCTCATATCTACTTTAACCAAATTATATTTGACGATCATTGCTAATAGAAAAAGAAAATGGGCTCATAACTCAATCATACTAACCGAGCAGGCTGCTTTCCAACAAGGAAAAGGGACTCACGGTCATATCCTCCTCATAAACTATCATAAAAATTAGCAATATGCAACCAAACTAAGCCACATACACCTTCCTCGCAGATTTATCAAAAGCATTTGACTCTGTAAACCACCAGCTCTTATGGCCAAAACTAAAAGCTATTGGCTTTCCTGCCGACCTGCTCAACTTGTTTAACTTCTGGGGTGCTACAGGGGGACCTACTTAGCCCCTACTATTTATAATATTTCTGAGTGACTTACCGGCTCACCTCCCTAAACTCCTAGGCTGTACAATCTTGGGCGCAACAATTTCCAACCTGATGTATGCTGATGACAAAATATTAATTTCAGATAAGAGAAGAAATTTGCATGCATTAATCACAACATTCTCCAAATACCTCACCTTATACAAGCTAACATTTAACCTCAATAAATCTAAGATTCTTATTTTCGCTAGAGGCACAAGAACTTCATCCAAAAACACTTTCTCTTGGAATAATCACAATATAGAAATAGTGAGAAAATGGCCCTATCTCAGCATCACCCTACAATGTAATGGTATGTTCACCAAGCATGTTGCATTAGTAAAAAATGAACTCAAAATGCAAATGCAAACAGTTCTTAGACTCTTGATAAACAAGAAATTAAACAACATACATACCCATACTAAACTCTTAACAACCTGCTGCTACCCATCCTTACTTACAACGCAGTATTCTGGGGGTGGTCAAAACCACACATTTTTGCCAATACTAAGGAGAGATTCTACCGTAGAATATTCAATCTCGCCTTCTCTACACTTAACTATATAATTAACAATGAACTAACTCCTATTAATGTCACATTAATTCACCTAACTTTCAAATATCGGAAGAAATGTATTTCCACTAACACTCCTTCCCCATCCCAAAGAATCTTTATGCACTAGCTAGACAAACCACCCAGCGACTACAATATCCTAAAACACTTCATTCTAGCAGTAATAAACCCTACCCACGATCAACTCTCAAACCTTAACTTCATCGAAATCAATGACTGTGCCAAGTTAACAATCACGAAGATCTTGACAGACCATAGAGAATTATTAAACATTAGTATAAGACATTCAACTCACCACCCACGTTATAAGCATGTTAACCACAGTACCCCTAACCACCCGCACCACCTAGATCTTCACATACCATTTAACCTAAAAAATTCATATTTTAACTTAGAGCTAACCCGTACATTATATATATCAAATCGGGAACCTTCCAACCAATTCTCTTCAGAACCCGGCATTTTATGCTCAATGGGCCCCCCACCTGCAACTTGGTACCATCTGCTTACAGAATGTAACGACCCCCGCTTAAAAATGCTCCTTGTAAACATTAAACTCCCAACATCTCCATCCAACTCCTAACTACTTAGAAATATTTTTGAACAACATCCATGAACGCTATATGTGGATGCTGTTTCGAATAGCCACTATTTACTGCAGAGAATCAACGAACAACAAGACTATTAACAACACTAACTATTAACAATGAAACCTAATTTTCTAAAAAAAATTATCCAACCCTGCCATAGAAGAGCAAAAGCTGTTAGTGCATTAAAGCAATTACTACTTATATGGTACATTTTTAAAACATGGCCATTGGACAAAATTCGCAATATTTTAAACAATTTTCGAAGACAAATTTGGGAACATTTTCAACACTTCGTACACGTAAAAATTTGCCAAATTCTCACTATTTTTCAAAGGCAAATTTTTAAAAAAATTAAGCGGACCATTTTACAAATGGAAATTAATAAAACTTGGCCAATAAACTTCCCATGCCATGTATAGTGAAGTTGTAGTAAACTATTATGTGGCAGTTCAAAGCCTGACTAAATAAGGAGGACTGGGTAAAGCAATCATAAAATGTCCTGTAATTAATTTCTATTGGACTCCCAACAGAAAAAAATAAAAATTTAGCTATGTACTAAACGTTTTTTTCTGTTGATTATGAAAAAGTCGGGAAAGTTTAATATGAAATTTCTGCATGTTTAAATAAAGGTTATAGAAGTCACCTGGCAATAACCCTAAGAGACATACCTTAAAAATTTCACAATGAGATGTGAATTTTCGAGGGAAATTTAGGTCAGCCATATTGTATTTGAAAAAAAATAGAAGGACTTGCGTTTTAAAGTATGCAAGAATGAAGGGGCCCCCTATAGGGGATCCGGAGGACCCCATTTTTTTGTCAGATTATGAATCTGCATTTAAAACTCAATAAGTTATGTCTAAAAGATTTTTTGGCATCATCTTAGATGTTGCTGTAATCTATGTCCGAAATCGTGTAATTCGATATTCACTTTTTTCAGCAGGTAGCAGTTCAATGCCTGTTGAAAAAAGTTAATAGCGTATTACGCTATTTCGGACATCTCGGACAACTTACTGTGTTATAAATGCAGTTTCAAATTCTGCAAAAAAGGGGGGTCCCTATTCAATATCACATAGGGACCCCCTGGAACCCCCATAGGAGTGCCAGGGGTCCCCTTCATTCTTGCATACTTTAAAATGCAAGTTGTTATTATTAACCTTGTATTCTGATAACTTTTATGATTTACTATTTATTTTAAATGATTTTGGACAAATTATGATAAATGGACCACACTGTATAATGATATCCAGAAACAGTATCAGGTGTCATTGTCAGCTTATTTTGGTACCCTTCCAATTTGCTTAAGGGTAAAAATCCGCTTGAGTTATTGTCGCAATCTATTGGGCAAATCTTACATAAGAGACTACTTTGAGTTCCCCTTAATTAGAATTCACAAAATGTGAATGTTCCTAAATGGAGATATATTAAAAATCTGGAAAATCCAGACATGATTCTATTTCTCACCCTCCTATCAAACACATAGTTTATTTTAATTAATATGCATGCCATGTACCAATGCTCTACCATGCCATTATTTTTATCCATTTAAAGCCCCGTTGTTAAAAGTCTGTGTGCAAAATACAACTTCGCTGCAAAATTTCATTTTATTTTTGAAACTCCACCAATGCAGACATTACAAAGATTTGCCATAGTCCATATGAAGTGTTTCCTATTCAACTCCCTTGACAAACATTATAATTTTTATTTCCTTTTAAGAGCACTCTGTACATCAGGGGAAATGTATTTTACGATGTGTTATTCATGTGTTATCTGTGAGTTAAACATCATAGACGACCTTTATTCCGTTTAAAATAAGTATTTTTATTATTTTTGATTTTATTGTAATTTAACGTAATGTTTGTGCCATCCTGTAAAGTTTCTTATAGATGGCATTGAAGTCCCTCTTTGTCGCCATACAGTCCATCCACTCATGTTTCATTTCACCCCCCCCCAACTTATTAACATACAAATCAAGCCGCTAATATAAAAAATATACACTCAAGTGCAAAAAAAGCAACTCACCTGCAGGAATCGAGTAAAACAATGTTTTTCTCAAAAACCAATTTTCCGATTTGAAATCGGAAAAATGTGATGTTAAGACAATTTATTCTTGTTTATAATTCGCCTAGTGTGAAAATGATTTCTGCTGAATAACTTTAAAGAATAGCCTGAAACTCCAATGCCTCATAA
>JAQGAO010004057.1:0-15836 GCA_034697705.1 Ommatoiulus sabulosus | reverse complement strand
CATAACATCATTCAATATCGGAGTTTTTAAAGTTATTTTCACTTCAAAAAAATTTAAACTTGTAAAACATTCATTCACTCTTGAAGTTCATTAGAGATTTCGCTTACATTATTCACCAAGATTAGTGCTAACATCGGTGACTAATTAATAACTCTAAATTAATTAATGGAATTTCAGAAAACCTAAAAGATATTTCATAAACTTAAAGGATGATTTTTAAATTTCAAAAATTTTGAATAGATTTAAATGATATTAAGGCCATTTAAGAAAAAATAAATTCATTTCTATTTAACTGTAGCTCGACCAGTGTCACTGTTGGTCATGCCAGAGCTGGTCATCCCTTCCCCTTGTCGAGACCACCTGACATCTCCTATAGCTCCTATAATTGGTCAGTGCAGGTATTAACCCCATTTTGGCCGAATTCCCCACCAATTTTCAAATATAGCTCAGCAACCACCTGCTTGCCCAATTTTGGTTTTGGTCTCTTCATCCCCCCCTCATCCTTATCCTAACCCCCTTCGTTGTCATATTTTACAACATGGCTGCTAGATCACGAGGTCGCCATCTTGAATGTTGGGGGTACTCAGTCGGTCGGGTAGTCACGTGTCACAAAGCAATACAACGATATTCTTGACTGAGATTGGCGTGGTGATTTCAAACACGTGACTTTATGACTGAACGAATTACAATTTCTAAAGTTATTGTCCGAGTACACTCTATATAATCGATGTCACGATAATCGTATATTAAAATAAATGGAATTGTCAGGAAAAAATTTAAAAATTCGGCTATTTTAGGACGATTGTACAGGTAGGCTAATAAGGCCAAAATGAAAGCTTACTGCATGTCCCCTCTATATTGCTTTCTGCATGGGGTACTCAGAGATGTTTTTTTTCGAGATGCTGAGATCTCGTTGCTAGTCTTCTGATCTTTACTGCAGAGCTAAATTTTAATAATACTGTAATAATTCCAAAAAAGTTGTTTGGGAAACTTTGTGTCGCTTCGTAAATGAAAATAAGTACTTTATCGGATTGCGGTTTTCTTTTTTCCAGAAATACGGTTCTATTTTTGTTTTTGCGTTTTAAAATTACCCCAAAATAGTCGAGGAATTCACGGGTAAAGAACGTGACTGCACCGATATATCTCGTTTTGGCAATATTTGTTCCCCCGTGGCGATTATGAGGGTGTTAAAGGTCAATGATGTGGGTTAAAGTTGGACCCTTGGTTAGCATTGTTAAAATTAGCCGCTGGATGTGTCCGAAAAAGGAGGGCGGGGAATGATAATCTACCGGACAAAGGATTAAATGAACTGTTTCCCTTGTCAGGTGCGAGTGACCACAAGTAGCCGCTCTTGTTATACACCGAGAAGGATGGTCGAAGAATTCCCCTCTTTATGGTATACAGTAGTACCTATTAAGAGTGACCACCAAAAAAAATGCTATGTTGGTCACCGTACACAGGTGGTCACTATAAACAAATGCGTGATTTACATTAAAATAACAAACATGTATACTGTACTTATAGTCAATATTACTGACATTTCAAAAACAGTAAGATAAATTTTCGAAATAGCTACAGTAGTTTAAATAATACCCGACAAATTATTTAAAATGTCGTGACCTTTTCAATAAATTTAAACGATGTTATGGACATTTAAGAGAAAAATAAATTCACTTATATCAAACTTCATATTACATGTATTATTGAAATTTCAAAAAAAAAAATAGAAATATATTTAAACGATATTATGGACAATTCAAAAACAGTAAATAAAATTTAACAAACTTTTGAAATAATATCCGAAAAAATAATTTAAATTACGTGACCTTAATTATCAGAAAATTTGAACGATATTATGGACATTTAAGAAAAAATATAAAATTTTACTTATACCTTGAAATACAGAATCTGGTGTCCAGTTTCAAATTGGACAAATTTTCAAAGAAAATCGTAGAACTCGAGAAAAAGGCGTAGTTGTACGTCAAAAACAAATAGTTTCTTAGACAATTTGTGAACTTCGATGATGCAGACTATTTTTGTCTGCAGTTTATGTACAGTTACTTAGCTCATTGTTTCAAAAAGTAAAAGGTTGTTTTTTTAGTTTGCAATTTTATATTAGCGTTAATCTTCGAGCATTTAACGTAGTAAATGCGTTTTAAAATTAGTTTAATCAAAACCGTCTTCAACCTTAATTGAAATGCACAAAAACATAACTCAGATGATTTTAAAATAGGGAAAAAAAACACGAAGACCTAACGTTAACTTTTCTAAAATTGTAAAAAAAAAAACATGGCACCATAAAAATACTTAAGTATTTACTAATGTTTTAGCGAGACAAAAATGAAGTTTATTCAATTGAAAAAGAAAATGTTTCCATTCGCGTGAAAACATCTGAATTTTTGCTGTAAAATGAAATTTTTTACATTTTAATCTTTATTTTAATAATTTTATACAAATATTAATCGAAACATTGCCATTTTGGAAAGAACAAATATTTTTCTTAATACTGTATTAGCAGAATCCTATACTAAGCAGATTGCTTTCCCAAAGGTCATCTCGTACATGACATCTGATCACATGGCCAAAATTAAGGAATTGGAACTAAAATTAGCCTTTCCAATTCCTCAAGTTTCGCAATGTATTCCACCGTCATGTGCTTCGACGGTTGGGACAGCAACATCCTCAGTATAGGATACTGCTGAGTTGGCCCCGTTGGTTCGGTGGAACAAGAACCATGGCTTGAATCAGTATTTGGCCCAGACTCAGGCATCATTGTCATTGATGGAGGATTAGGAATCATATTGGACTGCAAAAGCCCACTAGGCCCAGGTCCAGAGCTTAGTGGCATCATCGTATTGCCGATATGTTGCCACATCGGTCCACCTTGACCTTGAATCATGCCTTGTAGGATGTGAATAATCCCTACAGGACCAGGTCCCATTCTGGGACAGTCACCTGATGGAGGACCTTGATCCACACCTGAAATTTAAGGAATTAAAATGGCGTGAAATCACATACATGTATCTATCAAAATTGTATTTAAAATATGTAGTAATAATAATTTCACATCTTTTGATTGGATAACAAAGACATGCATGGCAGGTTTTTGAATTTTTTGATTGTTGTGTTTTTTTTCCTTCAATAAGATATTTTAAATCAAAGTGCTAACGAGCACCATTAAGTCCAAGACAATGCAATTGATTTCCATTATGAATTTCTAATAATTACCTGTGAGGGTTGGTTGAAGAACTTGAGGCATTTCAGATGTGGGATTGACTGGACTCGAACTGGGTCCTCCACTTTGCTGCTGTATCATTTGGTATTGGGGCCACCCTGATCCCATTCCTGGATACTGATTTTGCCCCGCTCCCATCATCGGATACTGCCATTGAGGACCATTTCCACCTATTGGACTTGTCATGTTAGGACTACCAATTGATAAATTTCCTATGGAATTAGCTCCTATTAGTCTGTTCAATGAAATTCCCATCGGTAAATGAATGGGATTATGCGCTAAATAGCTTTGAGCTCCACCAGGCCAATGTCCAGGATGATTGAGCAAGTTATAACCAGACATTGGGTTTACTGCAGGATTTTGCCAAGTAGAATTCTGAGAAGCATTAGGGCCAACTGGCTTCCCACCATACAAAATCGTGCCAGCTTTCGCAAAATTTTTGACAAGTACACGGTTTTGGTTCATTTGAGCCAAGTTTTTTAACCTCTTTGCTGGATTTTGCCAAGTAGGATTCTGAAAGTCATTAGGGCCAACTGGCATCCCACCGTACAAAATCGTGCCAGCTTTCGCAACATTTTTGACACGTACACGGTTTTGGTTCATTTGAGTCAAGTTTTTTAACCTCTTTGCTGGATTTTGCCCACTAAATTGCTCGGTTTGCAATAGCCGTTTCTGAAAGAAACACGACAAGTCAAATTAGTTTTACATGATCAAGAGGATGTTTTAAGTAATGCTACTTATGAGGAAATTACAAAGTTTTTGAACAAGCATTGAATCTTATTTCGGTCTGCTTGCATGCAGATTAAACAAATTTTAAATATTTTTAATTTATTACGACTCGTGTGCTTTTGCAATTTTTAATTATATGAAAAAGAAGCGTTTATTTTTGAAACTTTTGATTTTAAGCACGCAATTAGATTTAGTTAGTCTCTTTATCATTTTTACTTGTACAAATAAATATCTATTTCCCATCTAAACTCTTAAAATTATCAAAAAAATTTAAATTGAATTTAACAGGATATAAAATTGTTTCATAATAAAGGATTGTGACATGTATTTGTTCTAAGCTTACCTCTAAAAATCGATCCGTTCTTGGTGGAGTTCCGTTGGCTAGCTGAGTTGAGAAAACACAACTCTGACTCTGCTGTTGTGAGCATGCCAGGGATTCCACTGCAGCATTTTGTTCATTTCGCATCATTTCGTTCTGAAGTATAGACCTGGGTCTAATTCGTGCAGACGTTTTTTCTTCTTCTGTAATTAATTCATTATTGAAACCGATTATATAACCGAACAGCCAACACAGATTTTGTTACTATAACAATTAATTTACCTTCAATAGTGATACGTTTTGTTGTCGTATTTTCCTCTTTCACATTCTGTTCTGGCTGATCAGCCATGTTCAATACCAATTTCTTCGAGGTAAGAATTTTCTAAAGACAATTGAAAATAATCGATTATACATTATTTTTAGGAAAAAAAATTACAATTATTACAAGTAAATTGTCTTCAGTATGCTTTCAGCATTCTTAGCTGGTTAGCTTGCAACCATGTTGAAATGCATTGCACAAATTAAAATGCATGTCAAAATGCAGTGCACTAATTAAAATGCATTTCTCTTCAATGTGGGACTTCCGTTAAATTTAATAATATTATTTAATTTGCCAGCGTGCATTATTATCACTAAGATAACGTAAGTTTAGAAATTGGGTAGATCATTACTTCAAACCACTATAATAGAAAAAGCAGATCACGCAAAATGTCTCACTAAATATATGCATGTACAATGTACATTTCCATTTTAACTATCATTTGGGAAAAATCTTGTAACCAAAGAACTACCAAAGATGAGATTTTTTCAAATTTTTTTGACCGTTAAGACTAAAAAGTAAATATGGAATTGTTCTAATTTGCATATTGATTAGTTGTTATACCGGTATAAATGTACAATGTATAACAACAGCTAGACACGATACAGACAAATTGATGACCCAGGCTTTGGGTACAGCATGTTGACACTTATCAGTGTCCTTGAAAATCAGTGTTGCCTAGTGGTAAGGGTCTGCAATACCACTACGCGACACTGGTTCGAAATAATGGCGGATTCGACTGGACACACCGGTGCAGTTACATTTTCTGGTGGGTGTAAACCGATGACGTGCCATGTATTGCGCGATGCGACCTCCCGACCACCCTATCCGCCATGTTGGGTGCACCGCATCCACCGGCTCCCTTGATGGTGAAGACGATGCACACCCGTGACACCCGGTGCACGGGGTGTAACCAGTCGAAAAGGGAACGTTGGTTGCACCCAGTTCAGTGAAGTATGCACCATTTCTGAGCCGAGTGGAACGGGTGCAGAAACGTACACCTGGTGCACGCTGGTGTGCACTTTTTTGGTGAGTCGAATTCGCCATTAGCAAACGTTGAGGTGTCCAAAGTGAGCAATGTAAGTTTTCACCATCGATGGTTCATTATATGCCTGAAGCCAGTGAGGTTAAAAAACTACCGAGCGCTTTCACCTCCCCTGTAATTAGGCAATCACTTAATACCCGTTTTTTGTTATTCTTTCCATTAAGACGAAATGCCACCTACATTGTACACGTATACCCGCAATGCTGAAAATTATAATACACACTTTCGTTTTAAGGAAGGGTTATAATTCTAGATTTACTTTAACCCTCGAAGTTCGATTCCCTTACCTGAGGCTATTAATTTAAATATTATTTTAAAATTCTCTCATTTTGTTTCTTTTTTTAAATATTCATTACAAAATTATTCCCCGTTATAACGTGCTTTTTTTCACATTATCTAAGGTTCGTTTTAACATAATCTAGCGCGAATGCTCGGAAACTCGAAAACTCATTCGTTTTAGCCGAATATTTGTAATATCCGAATTAAGCTTAAAACGAAGAATTAATTATAAAATTCGGAATTCGTCTTAAACGAAGAAATTAACATTATTCGTCCATACCCTAGGAAGGGGACTGGAAATGAGTATGTACTAGGATAAATTCGTATAAAGCTAGTTCTTCTTAATGAGGTTAAATTGTATTTTTTTTCTCTGGTGAACATTTCTACGATCACATGCATACAGCGTTTAGCACCACCTTCAAATTAAGATGCTGCTCTATAGAACTGTTCATCTTTTAAAATGTTTTCAGTTATGTTTTGTTACAAGTTAATTTTTATAGAAGAAAATTGAAAGTTTTAAGCTACGTCTACACTGGAAAAACTTTTGGAGGAACATAAGAGTAACTTTTTGCTGCAATAATTGCCTTCAGTTGTTCCACATACATTTTTTACATAAATTGTTTTCACAAATTGTTACCCAAGTTATTTACGTAAGTTTGTGTTTCCATAAAGCAACAGAAAGTTCCTCTATGTTTCCTCCAGTGTGGACGTAGCTTTATGAATGATTAGAATAATTCGAATTTCTTCAAGAAGCATATTTTTCGACTCTCCAAATTTGACTTGTTCAATTCAAAGTTTTTTTTGGAAAAACCGTCAAGGTTTCGCATGCTCAGTGCTCAAAAAAGGGGGTCACAATTAGCGCAGCAATGTCACGCAATTAATAGATTTACTTTCCAAGTTCAGTTTCAACTTGTTTCATTTCTCCGTGGATGCGGTGCATGCATGGCCCTCAAGCCGCATCGGCCCACGCCATATGATCGGGGCACGATAAGGTCGAACAATCCCATGGGATACGTTGCCGAACTAAACGTACATGTGAAAGTAAACCCTGTATAACGAACACACGGCGTACTTTAAACAATTCCCATATGCATGTATGCACATTCCTGGCAGCATTTACAAACATTTGAACCGCCTTATTTTGAACATTAACCATATTAAGTTCTTGTCATAAATTGGCAATGTGGATGTAGAAATCTGCGATCTGTGCAAATTTGTCACACTGGAGTAAATAGAGCAACTTCTTGTTTTAATAGTTGCCACTTGTTTCTGGACTTCTGGAAACAAAGATATGTTTTTAAGGCCGTCACACACCAGGAAACTTAAATGTAAATCCAGAAATAAATTGCAGGAGTTATTACAGCTGAAACAATTCCCTGTTGCTGCACACATGGAGCGATATTTTCAGAATATATCCCTAAAGTATATAACAGCATGTTTGAAAGGGAGATGTGGGTAAACTAACTTGACAGCACTGTTAATTCCATCCTATAACGTCTGTCTTTCCTGATTGGTTTATCAGCAGAAAGAAACTTTTGCGCATGACTGTAAAACCTATGACGTCAGTTGCTTTCCAGAAATAAGTTGCTCAGAATAGGATCATTCTTTTTATTCTGAAAATATATGTGGAAATTTATTTGCGAAGGAAATTTTTCCCCACACACGAGGAAACAATCTGGAAACAAGTTTCGGGATATAAATTGCCTCGTGTGTGACGGCCTTGACCTAAGTTTGTTTTCAGAAACAAATTTATATATAATTTACATAAGTTTATATTTCCAGAAACAAGTGGTAACAATTTGTTCCTCTATGTTTCCTCCAGTGAGGACGTAGCCTTATATCATTGGTGCTGTTTTTAAGGGTTTAAATGCCGGGATACGATACCATTACAGGGTTGCTCAGACAGAAGCTTTACGAATCGCACTTTGTCAGTTGCGATGTCACGTGCAAGAACTGGTTCTGAACAGTCTTTGAAATGACTACCGAAAACGAGGCCAGGAACGCATTCATTATTTCTGCATTAATTTCTATAGTGGAAAAAGCATGTTTAACGTACAAACATTCAATTTAGAAGTACGAACAAGATATCAGGACCCCATTAGCGGTGCATTTCATTCATTCATCAATAAACAGACGATTAACTGGGTTAATCGCTCGATAAACGTCAAGAGTGACGTCACAACGCGCGGGGTGACCTACCAAGCTATCATTTTTATTAGAGTTTAATTTCCCTTAATTTGATTAGCACGCCAATTATTCCCCGTATTAATGACATTCAAAAATAAAGCGCGAGGTGGAAAAAAACTCAAAATCTGGTCAAAACAGGATTTTTTTGGTTTACCTTTTCAATCCGTTGGACATTTTTTCGGGTTCGTTATCTTTTAGCATATTTTTTTTGTTTGTTTCGTTTGCGTGACCATGATGTACGCGTACATAAGTTTTAGTATTCCCACGGGGCCTCGATTTAATACACGATATTAATTTCCAGTCAAAATTATATCTGAAAAATCACTCGAAATGCACTCCGCTTTTGAGGACGAACGAAGAGACCCTCAAGGTGGCACGCACGTCCAGGAACGGGTAGCGTGACCAGATCGCGTGTCGACGTCTTCGATTTCGGAAAAACGACATTTTGGGTAAAAAATCGAAGAAACCAACGAACATGTACGTCCACACTGGAGGAAACATGGAGTATAGGGAACTTTTTGAAGTTACATTTTGTGAATTGTATCTGAGAACATTAACATAATGTAAACAATTTATAGAGTGGAATTACGTGAAAGTACTTTGTTTTCAGATATATCACTCTGGGAAAATATGGGAAAAATTTCCTTTGCAAAAGTATTTCCAGAATAGAAAATTATCCTATTCTGAGGAACTTATTTCTGGAAAGAAACAAACTATAGGTTTCAAAGTAATTCGCAAAAAGTTCCCTTCCCGCCATTTCCTTTTTAAACAGTGTTGTCATTTGCTGTAGGGATATTTTCTGAAAATATCGCTCCGTGTGTGCAGCAAAAGGAAGGAGTTTCAGTAGAAATAACTTTCCGGCAATTTCTCACAATTTATTTCCGGATATAACTTTCCCCGTGTGTGACGGTCCCTAAACCGAAATTGACAATTTTTGAGTTTTGACATTCAAATAGAAGCAATTAGGAATTGGGAATTACGCATTTTGAAGTTTCCAGCGCATAGATAAACTATTTAAAAAAAAAACTTTTTTGAAAAAAAAAAAGTTTATTTTTACCTGTTGTCCTGGATTAAGAACTTAAGGATTAACGAAAGCCTATCTGGATTATTATCAGTATAAGGCGAGAAAGACATCAATTATACGTTGCGGGGGAGTAAAATCATGCACAATCCTTTTCGACGACATACCGAAAGTATAACAAAGATGGCGGAACAGAGTTCACTTTCGCCGCTCCGAGCTGAAAACAGCCATGTTTTTTCCTGGGTTAGGATTAGGCGAGATGGAGGAAAAGTGTACTTTCCCAACTTCCGGAATGTACGTATCTGCAACGAGCGAATCAGAAAATCCGCGTCAACGACCAAAACAAGTTGCTCAACTCGGACGATGATTAACCGGCGCAGAAAATCCCAACCGGTAGCGGCACGGAAATGCGTTTGCGGGGAGAATGACGGTGCAAATACGAGGAGCGCCGGTAAGCGTTCAATATCCGATCAGGTTATTACCGTATACGCAATGAAAACAAAACAAAAAAAAATTAAACTAGTGCAAACAATGCGGACGAGCTAGGCCTAATTAGGGGTGCAATTATCTTGAATTAACGCCTCGCGTGCATTCACCGCCATGAGCAAACACGGCGCTGTTTGCGCAGTTACTGAAACGACTCCAGTATCGCACGCCAGTGTCAATTGACTGGAGGTAGAAGAATCTCAGACATGCAAATAGCTGTAAATAAGCCGAGGCTTGTATGCATGTTGGCCAAATTAGCACATCCGCCAATTAGACAGAAGTTTCGCAGATGGCGCTTTGGCAGTCGCGAGGCAGTCTCTTTCAAGGTGGTCGTTGTTTTCAAACCATTGAATTGCCTTCCTTTTGCACGCGTTATGCTACTGCCAAAGCGCGATACTGGCACTTTGGCAGTCGCGAAGTCACGTGCGCAATATCAGCCCCCTTTATTGGTTAATTGCATGGTTAAAAAACTCATTGCCTGTCATCGCCGTTTTCAAACCAATCAATATCTTCCTTTTGCACACGTGACTTGGCGACTGCCAAAGTGCGATCTGCGAAGATTCTTTCCGAGTATCCCTAGCAGCAGGGATCAGTACTATATATACACTGCATTTGAATTCTGCGCTGAAATATCTGTCACTGCCGACATACTGGTAGGTGACGCTGCAACGCAATTCCACAAGTTTCGAAACGGAACGGATCCGCGAAACGTAGCAAGAATCATGCAAAGACTATACTATACCATGTGATACTCTACAGAGTCTACACCTACAAGTATTCCCTCACGTGACCACGTGAGGATTCTAGTTTGTAAAGCAAGCCACCAGATGGAGGTTCGGTCGCTGGTGATCGGCCCTTCGCCTGGTGGATTATTTAGAAAACACTTTATGCGAATTCTCGAGAATTTGAAACGGGCGCACCCATAATTTTGTGCAGTTAGTAACGCCACCTAAAGACAGCGGCGGTTGCGAATAATGCCTCAAACTCTTTTAGCCACGCACACTTTGGTAAAACAAATTCAAGCGCCCAATGTAGACAGGTGGCCAAAGTATATCGCGTTGTCGAAAGTGACAGGTTTCGGCGTGTCTCGAATTTCCACACTCACGCAGCCCGTGCACGAAACTGGGTCAATTTCATTTGTAGGCTAAAAACTGATAAAATCGGTATTCAACACGCTATTGATACCTATCGAAATGAACGAAACTTTCGGTATATAGATTGCACCATTCAATTTTATGACGTTGATCAACACGTTTTACAAGAACTCCAAGTTCTAATCTGCGAATAGTAGTATAATTGATACATTATGTGCAATACAAAATGCTGTTTGCTATACTACTCTACTGCATTAATTTGTCATTATTTTGCATTTATGTACATGTATACTGTATGCATACTGTGCATGTTGTTTCATGAATTTTAGGGCTAAATCCAATTTTCAACGAATTACATAGCGCAACCAACGAGGAATATACAAGTGTGTATAGGCTCGTATGAAGCCTGAGGCCGGTATACTGAATATATAATTACATGATTGTGTAAACATAATTTATAATTGGCGAATTAATCTAGTTTGAACCAGTCATGTGATTTCCACCACTTTCCCTTTCGCTAAAAATGGTGGTTTTCGTAAACAACACATACTATAGAACATGTACATATGCATACAACTGTATACATGTACATGTATACATGTAAAATGGAGATTTTTATTTACCCGACGAGTACTGTATAATTAACATCAAATATACTTATCATTAATGGGTATAAAATACTATAGCTGTTAAAAACATTTACGAGTCAACCATGTAATTATTTGTACATTATGAACTCAATCAGGTTCATTTGATTGTAATGTTTGACAAGTTGAAAATTGCGAGAACATAATTCGATTTGTACATAAAAGTAAGTGAATAAAAGTTTGCATTGTTGTTCATCTATACTGCAAACTGATTATCCGGGATTCTTTTCAACACGTAGAATCATTGTTCAAACAAGCTACGGTAGTCAAGGATAAAAAATATTCAATTTTTGTCACAAAATATAATTTGCTGAACGACGATGAAATTGTAATAAAAATTGCGATTTTTCAAAGAAAAGTGAAACACTTTTTCTAAAAGAAATTATTTAAATATTTAATTTTTCTTAAAAAAAGGACGAATAATCCAACAATTATACAATTTTTACTAAATAAATAAAAAAAGAACTTACTCAAAAACGAACTTATTTTTCGAACGATTTTGAAAAATTTTTCCTATAATAATTACGAATATTTTCAGCAAAAAAAAAATAATGCAAAAAAAAAAACTACACTTTTCCATCAAAGGATTGACTATTTTTTCCATAAATTTTACCAAAAATTGCCACAAAATCAAACCAATTACCAACTAAGAAAATTTATTCAAAAGCGATATTATTATTTTTCCAAAATCAATGAAAATAACTATTTTTCCGAAAACCGGCAAATTATACAAACGGTATATTTGTTTTACATAAAATTCCTTATTTATTATTTCCTAAAAGGATTAACAATTTTTTCCAGAAATTTTACCAAAAACTGCTAACAATTAAATCGAACAATTTACCAACTAAAAAAATTTATTCAAAAGCGATATAATTTTTTTTTTTACAAAAAAGTAAAAGGAGACTATTTTTCCGAAAAACGACCATTCATTTAAACGTTAAATTTGTTTGTTCTAAATAAAAATGCCTATTAATTTTTTAATGCAATCAAAGTCGCTTAAACCACGTACGATGCTATGAAAGCATCATACCGTATATACGTTAATGTCATAGCTTTAAGTTTCTGATTTTGCGGATTATCCGGATTATCCCGGGTTTAATCAGGAGTGCACTGTATAGAATTTGTTTACCATAATCCGAAATAATCCTTCCAATCTACTCGTTTTAAACGACAAATTCAACAGCATTAAAAGTAATAATCATTTTTTAAAAAAAAATAAACAAAAACTTATTAAAACAAAAAACGGCACATTATTGCTCGTTCAATTTTAAAATTTAAAAAAGAATAATGACACTCGATACGAAAGTATTATAGTTTCAATTAACTTACAAGTACAAAAAACTACTGACATTAATTATGCTCGTAAGCGATGATAAAATCTTAATCATGTACCTGTTTTTAACATATCTTTTTTGTCACTTTAATGCATGAACCAGCAATTCGTTCCGCTCATTGCTAATATTTCAAACTAAATCTTTTCACTTTACAAAAGTTATATGATCAAATAAGAGTAATCTACTGTAAAATAAAATTTAAAAAATAAAGTTTTTGCGGAATTTGTATGGATGAGATCTAACATTCAAACCATTAACAAATCCAACATCTTTCAAGAAAATTTCGTAAATTTTAAAATTAAAAAAGCATAATTAGGGATCTACTTTGATGGGAAAAAACGTGCAAAATATACTCACTGCATGCTTTATTCAAATATTCATTGTCTGGCCCCCTGATCAGCATGGTGAAATGTGCACAAGTCCAGCTCGCGAATAATCCGGGCACTTTTCTCGTGCTAAAAAATTTACTGAAATTGTGGTCAGCCTATAGGCCTACACGAAAGGCGAAAAATCATAAAAATGTTGACAAATATTAGGCGGCAATCATTTATATAGAGGTCTGAGCGGACGTGCGGGGATACACCTGGACGAGTCAAAGTGGACGCGGGGAGAGGGAGGGCAGGGTGGACCAACGGACCGGTTAACTGCGTGACGTCACTCCACGCGGAAGCACGTACTCATATCGATAGGAATCGATCCACGTGACTAATCAATTTAAATAGCAAAACGTTACAAGGTACGACTATTATGCGCGACTTTCTCCTTGCATTTTCCTTTTTCTCCGTTGCTTGCAATATTAAGGAAGTCGCTTGTTAATAATTAATTATTCCAGGCCATGCGCTCGAGCACGTGCGGCGTCCTCCACGTGCGCGCGTTGTCATGGCAACGGAGCGACAAGATGGCGGCGTGCGGCGGTTGATTCGGAAAAATTAAACATGATTGTGTGGTCTAGGCCATCTAAACGCCATAGCCACAATGCTAATAATTTGTATCAGGGGAACTCAGACAGAAGTGTTGCGAATCGCACTTTGCGTGGCAGTCGCGATGTCACGTGTGTAAAATTAATGCTTTAATTGGTTAGCAAGCTGTAGCCTCGGGTGAATATTTTAAAACAATCATCTTGTCGATTATGCGCACTTGACTTTACGATTGCTAAAGTACGTTTCGAAAAACTGCTGTCTGAGTACCCTTAATGAGCGTATATACCAGTGGACCATTCTTCATGGAGATTCTGGCGAAATTATATGTAATTTTAAGCTTAAGATAGAGTATTTTCAATAAAAACCAATGGAAATGTCGATACATACAGTATTTGACTTTACGACTGCTAAAGTACCCTTCGCAGAGCTTCTGTCTGAGTACCCTTAATAAACAGTATCCGTTGTTCTAAGAGGGTATACAGGTGGACCATTCTCTATGGAGATTTCGTCGAAATTACATGTAATTTTATGTATAAAATGGAATATTTTCAACATAAACTAAAAAAATTAAAAAATCAATCAGTGAGACGATGACACAGTCACAGTGACGTGACTTTACGACTGCTATTTAAGGTGAGATTCGCAAAGATTCGGCCCAACTACCCCAATTTGTCCCCAAATATATAGCCTACCTTTTGTTTTGAAAGGGGTCTACCACCAGTTCTTATGGAAATTTCGGCGAAATAACATGTAATTTTAGGCACAAAATTATAAATTTTCACTAACAAAACATTGACCATACCGATAAATAGCAAACAACCTAGAAATTGTGAATTACACGTTTTTATATTTTCGAATATTTTCAATCAAAATTTTAAATTGTTTTTAAATCGGTTAAAACTTTTTAAAAAGCGCCAACTAGGGATCAATACATGCAACTGGTCAAAAAGGAAGATTCTAATTCATTTCAAATCAATGCTTAATCTATTTTCCGGGCAATTTTTGGATCAATACCTAATCGTATACATGAGTTGCGGCTTTTTTTCACCAAATTGCCTGATCGTTTAATAGCGTGAAAATTCGAGGAAATCCAAGACGAGCATAACGCGAGCAATGCTTCATCGTTAGGGAAAACCAATAGGACAAGTATTATTTCTCCCTTACTTCCTAGGCTATTTCGATATCAAACTTGCATGCAAAATCCAACAAAACACATTCATCACAAATTGTAATTATTTCGGTGTCAGGAAATGCAAGGTGCACGCGTCACAGCAGGATGGAACGTGAAGAATTGATGGTTAGATGGTTGCGCCAACTTTCAAAGATTTCGTTTTTTTAATCTAAAATTAAACATAACTGGAGTTCAGTGAGGTGGCCTCGCCTACGATCGTCATTTTTTTCAAAACTGAAGATTCATGACGTCACATGAATCATATCCTATAACGAGGCTGCGAATCACGCGTGCGCAATGCATGAGACGTCATGTAGCTTCCGGTAACATTCATTCTTCTGTCGTTGCTATGTGAAAACGTGACAGAGCCACGTTTTAAACTTGCTTTCCAAAATAATCACATTCTCAATAAGGATCATTGCATTTGTTTGGGACAGAATGTCAAATCAGAACAATTTTTTAAACTATATTGAGTGACTACTTCATACATGTAGGTAACAAACTATCTATACATCGGATTTCCGAGCGTTTTCAAGTTTTCTAATTAATTTTTCGGAAATCTACTATTAAATTACCAACCTACAGCTCAAGACTGTCAGTACGATAATCATGATGACCGGCGTCAGCCGAGAAATGAGCGAAATATACACTAACATATACAGTGTGAACTAAAATTCAGAGCTCGAATTGATGCTTGCGCAGAATGCAGTGTTGTCGCCGAATTTTGCAAAGCACAAAAGTTTTGAATTCTTACAGATTTTTATGCTATACATTTACATTGCAAGACGTACACACTGGTTGCCAGACTTACATTTTAATGACCAAGCAAAATCGTTTACTAATCGTTTACTATAGTTCGAACCGGATTTAAGCGAACTACCACCTGCGAACTACCTTCAACTGTCGTCCACTTGCTCACTTGAGTGAACTAGTTCTTTTTTTTCGTTCACTCATGGCGCATTCGGATGGTAAATCTGGTGTGCACCGGTGTAGGCTGCAATTAGGTGAGGCATAAGTCTTTTAAATCGGCACTATTGCAGGCAGCAG
>JAQGAO010004056.1:0-15836 GCA_034697705.1 Ommatoiulus sabulosus | reverse complement strand
GTCAGATATGCGCTACCGGTTGCATGTGTGTATTGGCAGCATTGCAATTAAAAAGAATTTATATTCAAAAATGAAATGAAATGGAAAGGCTTTTCATTATAAATACTTTAACTTACATTTTTTGTGTTGTGGCTCCCATTTCTTGCATGGGTCAAATGCCCCAAACCAACATAAACACGTGCTTTCCCGTGTTGTACAGGAGGTATATGATAAAATCATTGAATAGTTTAGTTAAAACCACAAATCTTGTTTCGTGCAACTGTTTTTCCACGTTAATCTATTTTGTTGTTGTGCTACGTGTACATGTAGCTAGTACGAATCTCAAGGGACATAAGGACATTTTGTAATTTTAAACCGTAGTTCTTATTATCAGAAGTCAAACATAACATGATTTCAACAAAATGAACTAAAGTTTCATCGACGTTTGGATAGAATCCTACCATATGAATGAGAAGGTGCTGCAAATGTTATCGGGAAATTCACCACTTATCAGGCTCATTTTTTCGCATTGTCTAAAGTTTGTTTTGTTTTAAAGTTTGTTTTAATGTTTGTCTTAAATTCCGAATGCTCGGGAATTCGAAAATGCATTTCATTTTAGCCGAAAATTAATAATATTCGAATTATAAATCCATCTTAAACAAAGAAATTAACATTATTCGTCCATCCCCTAGGACAGGGTTCCTCCCTGACCTGGAAAAGTCAGGGAGGAATGACTTATTTTAAATCGTCAGAGAAATTCAACGTATTAATGTTGAGAAAATCCAAAATGAATACTTCTATGTAGTTAGCTCAGGGCTCATTTGCATACTTTTTAAAATTTTCCCAGTACAAATCTACAAAATGTTACAAATTTACCATTTTAAAACTTTTTCGAGGATAAACTTACATAATTTTCAACAGTTTACGAGGACAAATTTCCCGTTTTTTCCGAGCACAAATTTGCAAAATTTCGAACTGTTTTCGAGTATAGATTTTAAAATTTTTGACAGTTTCCGCGAAATTCCCCACATTTTCCCGAACATAAATTTTCAAAATTGTCAGCTTTTTCCGAGTAAAATTTTCAACTTGCAAATGTGAAGTTGTAAAATTTTCAAACTTTTCTCATGCTAATTTTATAAAATTTTCATTTGTTTGTTTTGAATTTTTTTATAAAAATTGTCCTGTGTCGATTTTGCAAAATCGGGCATAACGTTGGCATATTTCTATTTCGATATTGTGATTGGTCAGGGAAATTTGTTTAAAATCCTGGAAAAGTCAGAGAAGTTGAATATGAAATTTCTGGGGGAACCCTGTAGGATGGGAACTGAAAATGAGCTCGTATTATCAGAAATTCATATACGGTATAGAGAGTTCTTCTTAATGAGTTTCCACTGTAGTTTCACTCTAGTGAACTTTTCATTTTCTTATTTGTAAACCTGTCTCCATTGAATTACCTACTACTGTGGGCAGGTGTTTGGTGCCATTCTGGGCCTTTCCTACCAGCTTTAGTTTATAGAATTGTGATTTAACATCCAAACAAATCTTTTGTAATCCCATCGTTCATTTCCATGGTCTGGAAATCGAAATTGGCCGCTGCGCGCTGGGAGATATAAAAGCTGGCATTATGCACTATTGATAAAAATGGAGAAGGGGTCGCTTTTCATGGAATGGTAATGAGGCTCGTGGAAATGCATTCAAAAATGACCAAAATGCATTTGCAAATGGCTGGAGGAGTGATACTTTCATCCCCTTGTAAGGACTATTGGCGCGCCATACTGGATTTTCCGTGAAACTGCATAGCCGTGTTTTTTGCATGCACTTCACTGGTGTCTTGTTTGGCCAGAACAAGAAGACAATTGCCAATGGTATAGAAAGTATCATGTTTCCAAGCGTCATTGACATCGTACAAAGGCAAATGTTCCTAACATTTAATTGTCTTTTGATATGCGAGCTTTCATTGTTTTATACTTGTGAAATTCTTTCTATGAACCCCGTCTTGTGTTCCGCGGAAATCTACCCAGGGCTAACATTCGGGTGTAAAGCTAAAGTACGTCCACATTGGAGGAAACAAAGAGGAACTTCTTGTTTGCAAATTGTTGTCACTTGCTTTTGGAAGCATAACATTGTTTTTACATGTACAGTATATAACTTCAAGATTCCAGAAACATCGTACAAGAAGTTTCTCTGTTTACACATTCCTGCAAGGGTCAAAAGAACGGTTTTGGAGAAATATCATGTGTGGATCTTTCTTTTACTCTACTTTTTTGCTTACAGGAAATAATACATTTTTCTGGTAATGACAAAATTCCATTTATTCAAATGATACGAATCATTCCGATTTCTTGTTCTGAATATAGTAAAACTTTGTAACCTTTTTTGGAAAATTGTTTCATAAATCCTGAACATATTTCAACATTACATTGTAAAAGGTATGTTGCAAAAATTACACGTGCTTAATATTCGAAAACAAAGATGGACTCCAAAGAGATAGTGGCTCAGCAGCGGTCCGTTGTTCGTGTCTTAACTTTTGAAGGCATTTCAGGAGCAGAGATAATTGAAATTGTTGTAAGAGTAAATGTATTTAATTTATTGATCGTTCATTTAATTCCTGTCCAAAGATGGCATTGCATGCATTGTCAAAGCAATCGAGCATGCAGCGCCATCTGATTTGGTTATTTCTTATTTTTAATTTAATTTTCACGCAATTATTATATTTTAAATCTAGATCTGCGTGCTACTTTTGCAGAAGCTAAAAAATCAAATAAAGTGCAAACTTTTGTTACGCATTTTTTAACAAATATTATTCATAACTATGTACAATGATCCATTTAGTGGCGATAGATTTTTTATGAAAAGCTTTCAAATCTAGAAATATTTGGATCCGAAATGGAAAGTCATCTGTTTAAAAGTTATGTTGTTGCTTGTTACAGTTACGTGTAACGAATGCCATTATGCCAATGCAGAGTCATTGTTGAAATCCGTATATCAAAACTATTACTTGCAAAAAAAATCTCCATGGAGTGAATTGCCAGCTTATGATTTCCTGAATGACTCGTTAATAAAAATCGTGGAAAGAATCTTTCAAATAACTGTGCAGGGTGTGACGAGCCACTTTTTACTTAAAATTAATGAATTAAGCTAAATACCATAGCTTATAGTGTATTAACAAACCGTTGTTTCGAAGTGGTCACGTACAGTATACAGTAGGCTATATTTTTTCTCTGTACGCTTTGTTCAAATTCAGGCAGGGTTAATTTTCGTGAAATTAGATAGCCGATAAATACAGGATAAAAATGTCATTTCATGCCATTTGAATTAGTACTTCATTATTTAATTTTTTAAAGAAAAGTTGATGGCCCATTGGACCATCAATTCCAAGGATATTGAATAAGGGATTCTCAGCCTTTATCAGATCATGTACCTGGTGCGATTTTATGAATATTTGAAATAACTCAAAGATGTCAATTTCCGGTTTAAGTCTTAAGTAAAATCGGCTTATCACTTTACTTTACCACGCATTGCTATCCATTACCCAGGGCTCCCCCCAGACATGGAAAACCTGGAAAAGTCAGTGAACTTGAAAATTTCGGGAAAAATCAGGAAGAATGATTTATTTTGAAAACACTTATTCTTTCCATCTTCAAGTGGTTGGACGTGATAATATAGTAAATGAGACTTGTTCTTCACAACCAGTATATTTATTGATTTCTCAACGTTTCAGCGCAACTGCGCCTTCATCGGGAGGTATACATCAATAAATATACTGGTTGTGAAGAATAAGTCCTGTTTACTATATTATTTTGAAAAAGTCAGGGAATGAGACTCCGAGTACAAATTTGCCAAACTTTCAACATTTTTCGAATGAAAATTCAAATTTTTTATCTGTCAATCATAAGAAAATTTTGCAAAATATCGATGCCAAACACGATTTGCAAAGCCATGGATAACATTGGCATATGTCAATATTGTCTTGGGTCAGGGAAATTTGTTTGAAAACCGGGAAAAGTCAGGGAAGTTAAATATATAAATTTTTGGGGGAACCCTGTTACCGAGTATTAAAACTTGCTTTATTTCCAAATTACAAAATCTCGAGTTATGTCACTTTTAAGAGCGGGGTTACCGTACCGTACCCCGTATATGAAGCCAGCATTGATTCTTGAACCGTTTGATCTTGCACGACTTGTTGACTGATGTTCTCAACCGCTTTCTCTTGCAGATGAGGACCTGGTAGCCAAGGAGCTGGCGACCCGCATCCGGGTGCTGTGCTGGGTGATGACCGGCCCGAAGAACCACGAGAGCAAGGCGAAGCACGTGGCCGCCACTTGGGGCAAGCGATGCAACATCCTGCTGTTCATGAGCTCGCAGGCTGACCCCAGTCTTCCGGCCATCGCACTCAACGTATCGGAGGGCCGCAACAACCTGTGGGCGAAGACCAAGGCGGCCTACCAGTACACGTACGAGCACCATCTGAACGACGCCGACTTCTTCATGAAGGCCGATGATGATACGTACGTGGTGCTGGAGAATTTGCGCTACATGCTTCTGCCCTACAATGCCTCTGAGCCCATCTATTTCGGATGTCGCTTCAAGCCGTTCGTCAAGCAGGGCTACATGAGTGGTGGCGCCGGATATGTGCTCAGCCGGGAGGCCGTGCGGCGCTTCGTCGAGTTGGGCGTCCGCAACGAGTCCAACTGCAGGAGGGACGGCGGCGGTGCCGAAGATGTCGAGATCGGCAAGTGCCTGGAGAAGGTGGGCGTGAAAGCGGTGGACTCCAGGGACAAGCTGGGCAGGGGCAGGTTTTTCCCCTTCGTGCCCGAACACCACCTCATTCCCAACCACGTGCCCAAAGACTTTTGGTACTGGAAGTATATTTATTACCCAAGCAAGGAGGTGAGTCACTGTGCCGCGAACGTTCGCGGGGCGTAAGTATCGTGTCATGGCCCAGACAAAGTTAAAACAGTTTCTGCTGGAGTTGCTCAACATGGTTTGGTGTCTGGTTGCCCTGCTTTTTTTTTGTGGCAGATATGCATGTTTCTTGAGACGATGTGTTCCACCTTTGTTTTTGTTAATGCGGGGATAGTGCAGGCAAGACTCGCTTTGGAATAATGATGCATTCCAATAAGGTTCATGTGTTCTTAAATACGAATATCTTTGTCCATAAGCTGAGGAAGGCTTTTGGAAAGGACTGTCTTTATCAATTGCGCTTATGTTGAATGTTCGTTAATCGGGGTTTGTCAGTACTACCATGCTAGTGTCTCTTAATTTGACGTTTGGCAGTACTCCTGCACGGCAGCGTGCCAGTTTCCTAATACAACGGCCAAGAAGAGGTTCAGGTTGGTTGGTTTCGGTGTATGTATTACATGTACAAAGCTTCAGTGCAATGTGTAATGTCCAAAACAGCTTTGCTGAAAGTGGTGTAATTTTGTGAGCAAATATGTTTTCATGCACGTATTTCTCAGCGTATTTCTCACTTCTCAGCCATGATGGTAAAATTCTCAGTGGATCATGAACGTAGTATTGGTATGATGAAGTCAACTTTTCATGATCGTTTTGTTTCTTTCTGTGAGATGCTAACTTTAGCCACTTATAGGGTTTAGATTGGTGACTTTCTAGAGTCTAGACCAATATGTTGACTACCTATGCTTTTGTAACAATGCGGACACAAAAAGTGCCGCATGCTTTGCCTGAGATCAATAGAATCTTGGCAGTTTTACTGTTTTCATAGGCTGCTAGGCTGGTGTCCAAAGATTGACTGGAAGATGGCCAAAATTGAAGCAAGCTGCTCTGATGATGGAAAAGACGTCAATGCTAAGTAGATGCATATGCTTACTGTGGGATAATACGCTTGCTTAGATTGTGCTGTCTTAATTGGCACTTGAAGGCTTGGCTAATGTCCAGGTCTATAGCTAAATTTATGACCTTGGAACATATCGTTTGGTTCTTTTGGTTAATAATATTCAACTAAAATAGGTTACTTTACATATGATGCGCTATGGTCCATGATGCCCTTGCGCCCTAAAACCTCCACTTCCAAGCAACGCATGATGCGTAGGAATCAAAGAATACAAAATGCTGCTGCATCGTGTTTAAGGCTGGTGATCGCGATGCACGGTTCAAGTTAATCTGTACAAATTGGCCAAGAAACTTGTTTTAAATTATGAAATTGTGATAGTGTTGGTTTTGGCAGCCCATGCTTATGTCCCAATTGGTTTATTGGCTTTCTTCCCATGTTGTGCAATGATGGATGTAGATTATAATGTCTCAGATTTGTTAATCATGATGGGCCATTAACATTCAATTTTACCAATACTTATATAATGTTGTTCATTTTGGATTTTCTTACAGGGCATGGACTGCTGCAGCGATACGGCAGTGTCATTCCACTATGTGTCGCCCAACATGATGTATGTAATGGAATATTTAATATATCACCTACGGCCATATGGCATTGTGTCTCATCTGGTGCAAGATGATGTGCCAGCAGCCAGTAACGACTCACAGACTTTGTCAGACAGCGTGAGCTTGCCGCCACCACCACCAGTGCCTCAGCTGGATGGGGCAGCCACGACAGCGGCCGTGGTTCCTCCCGCCTCGCCAGAAACGCGGTAGCGCCACCACCACCGTGAAAAACAAAGACTGCAACGAGTTTTAATGTTAAGTTGGGATGTACGGTTCAAGGAAATCTGCACAAATTCGCCAAGAAACTTTTTTTAAATTATGAAATTGTGATAGCGTTGGTTCTGGCTGCTCACCCACATTGATTTTTTTACTTGCTAGAAGTGTAGAACCCGTTGGGCCCAAGATCGTTCAGAAGCTCATAAACAACATCATGGTGATGTGGTATCCACAGCTCCTTGGGAGTTATGAGAGTTTTTTACAGAAACGACTGTAAGCATGGTTGAATGGAAGAAAAGTCGCTGTGCAAATAATGTTTTACATTAGAACTGTGACGTAGCAACATTTGCACGCAGCTGAACTTGATCATTTCTAAATTACACCAATGTTATCCTGGAATGCATGCGCAAATTGATAATTGGTCCACATCCATAATTGTTTGGTTTGGGGAAATTGTTATAGTTGTTCAGTGAAAGTCTTTGCAGTTGCTCTGATTGATGACTCTTCAGGTCACTTTTCTATATGTTAGCATATGGGCTCAACTGCTCTTTATCTGTTGCTAGGAGGAGATTTTGTGTTTTGAGTTTTACTGTGGCAGCCAGGTACCACGACATCCCATTTGTAACAACGACTTTCCCGTCTGAGAATGTGAAACCACGGTTTTTTTTAATCGTGATCGTGCTGGAGCGTTACCGAGGCATTTTTCAGACATTTGTGCTGTCAAATGGCACATGACGTCGGTGGGGGCCTGGACAATGAACTGAATGTTTGATATTGCTGCGCAATGCCGTATACGTCTGACCCGTGTTTTCTATTACCACTCTTTGCATTCTTGTTTCACACACAGTATTACGCCGCTGGACACGCCGCACAATTTGCACGTGGGATACCATTGGACGTCCTCCAGCCCACACCCGTCCTCGTTCCAGCTCAATGCGGATTCGAAAATGTAGTTGGCGCTTCTCGGGCGAAGCAATGCTCATCCGAGATGGGTCCGTGGCAACGCCATAATCATGTCTTTGTAAATAATAAGGATGGCGTAGCAGAGCGTCTATGTGTAAAGGGCGGTGAACATGAAAACATTTTCCTTCGACATCAGAGGTAGTTTTGTCAAGCGTATAATTGTCCCAGTCAGAAGCTGTTTATTATGCCTGGATGATCCTGATGTGAGTACATTGTGAAGTAAATCCAATAGATTGATAATGCTGTTTGGGATCGGGCTCTTCTTCGTGGTGTGATTTTTATCAGTGCCCATAATCAACTAATTGTCCTTTATCACGATCCTGGCATGACTGATAATGCATTAATTGATGTCCATGCTAGACAGGATGACAGAATAGACAATGTTTGGTGGAAGTTGGTCTGCGGGTGGTTTTCATATATATTTAGTTCATTTCAGTAAGGTTGAACGGATTAAATACTGCATACTTTCATCTGTGCGCACCGGCGCCGATGGTCAAGAGGTTTACGCGCCTGCCTCTCAATCCTAACTAGCAGGCTTCGTCCCTTTGTTGATCGAGGACGGTGGATCGACACCGAGGATAGGCCAACGTTAAAAATACACTAACATCTGTGCGCAAGGTATTTTAAAATTGGATATTTACTTAACTAGCCAAAACATCTTGCGCACAGATGTGTTTGTTGAGGGATTTTTAACGTTAGCCTGTTTCTACACACGAGGGCTAAGCACCAACACCAGGGGATGTGCCAGCATCACCTACCTGGAAATTTTGCCTACGAAGTGGGACTTGCATCCCCCAAGAGGGATCTTTAACGTGCAGAGTGCAAATGGGATTGGCACGGGACCTCGGTTTAAACTCTCATCCGAAAGAGCGGCCACTTAGAGAATTTTGCACATCCTCGAAATTCTCAGTGACCTCGACCGCAATCATCAAGTCCCCCTTCGGAGGCAAAAATTCCAGGTAGGTGATGCTGGCACATCCCCTGGCGTTGGTGTTTAGCCCTTGTGTGCAGAAATAAGCCAACGTTAAAAATCCACAAACAAACATCTGTGCTCAAGGTGTTTTGGTCAGTTAAGTAAATATCCAATTTTAAAAAGCCCACTATCGATGGTTTTCTTAAAAAGGTTAAAATCAAGTAAATGCCCATGTATGTCTTATTCCGTATACATGTATCATTTGTGGTAATTCAACAGAGATTTTTTCGTTTACCGAATATTAAAATGCTAAGAATTGCCTCATTTTCACACTTATCTAAAGTATGCATTTCCAAATATCCAATAGACTTTCACTGACAGTCCACAAATGAACCTGATGCGGTTGACGAAATTACCTCTGGTGTCAACATTGTTGCTCATGACTATTGCCTAAAGCTTTTCCCACTGTGAAAACACGATAATGGTTTGTTCTAAAACATATCAGTTGTGACATTCTTTGAGGAACCTCTGGAGGCCAGGCAGATTAGCAAATTCAGACGTGCACCAAGAAACTGTCCACAGGACATAGTGCCCTGTATTTTGGCACTAGAACACATTTAGCATGTGGGTCTTGAAATGTTTTTTTAGAGAATGTGCAGGTCCTAGCTTGAATTGTCATCAGTTATCTCTGATGGAACATTGATTCTTGTACGCCAAATGTACAGATGGTTTCAATTTCAGATATTGTACATCTGTATATTCTGAAATTCTGCATTCATAATTTCACGTGGATATTCTGAATTATATCTTCATTTCATTCCAATTCAGTTGCGGACATTGTTTTCGATGTTGCGGTTATTTTGCAGACGAGTATCTGGAGGATTTTGCTAGTTCGGCAATATCAAAAAGATGTTTCCTCCTATCTATTGCTTAGGCATGATTACTCTTTTTCATTTTATAATTTCATGCTTAATTATCAGAACATTGATCAATTGGATCATATTTGGACTGCAGATACAATCTTAATGGGTTAGCAGATGCAGAATCAAACTGGAATATGAATATGGAAGAAATTAATCTCAATTATTAAATTTGATATAATTTGTATTTTAGATATACAGTACTCCTGAAAATTATAAGTGAAATTTGAACGTAGAATTTAACTAAGTTTAAATGGCCCTTCTCTGTAAAGCAGCTACAAACGATGCCCTTTTGGTCCCATCGAGGAATACGTGAGTCCATCTCGATATGTATGCAACAGTCCCTTAGGCGCAAAATTCATTCCAACGGGTAAATGTGGTAACCTTTGACATAAGACGCTCTGCTTTTTTATATTTGTACAATCATACTTTCACTATCTTTGAGATTGTTTTAATGCCTCACTAAAGTGATGTTTACTTGCAGTGCATAATAATAAAACGAATTGTTCCTCGCATAGAGAACATCTTCGCATGTATTTATTTCTTCATGAAAGGTCGAAAGTCAATGATCACATTGAGTCCAAACTACAAAAAGTCAGTAGTCGAAACATCCTTAGAAGGACAAGCATTTTAACTTAAAAGTTGTTGTATTGTATTTATGCTCAATGAAGGGAAAAAATGCATAAGTCAAAAGTCTGAGGATGAAAGGTTTTCATCAAGACTATGAAATAACTAAACATTAAGAAGTGAATTCTTGTGGAAATATGAACTTGTATTATTATTATTCTTGGGTGTAATGTGAAATGAAAAGTTATAAAGTATGATCTTCCCAATTGAAAAAATCGTTTGAAGACAATTAAGTAATAATACCGTATTTGAATGAAAAAGTTTCTTCATTTTAAAATTTGAGTAGATTATCGTGGTGGCTCATTCTTAAATTTATCAAGATGTAAACGGAATCAGAACACAGACGCTTCTTTTGTGGTTTCTAACTCTGTGCAGAGATCTAAAACTCAACATGTTGGATACACTTTGGAATAATTTTATTGTGCTCCAAAGAACTTCAGAAACAATTTTTTTTAAACAAAATGTTTCTTTAGATATTCCTGTGTGTCTATTTAAATTTTAAATATTGTAGCATCCTCTAAGTGATGATGTAACACAATATTCAAGTTGATTTCTTATTGATTTGAATCTATGAGCTCGTAATATATAAGGGTGCGTAATTGAAAACATGATATGTCTACTGTTCAGCTCAGTTTTGATAATACATATTTTCACAAAAAAAGACTAAATACTTTTCAGCATATAATGATTTCACTCATAACAAGCTGAATTAGTAATTTTTTCAATAGACCAATGATGTGCTTCACTAAATTTAAATAGTTTCAGATAATTGGACATATTGTTTATTGCACTTTTATTGTCATTTCATAATTTTTTACTCCAGGTCCTTCTTCAGATTCAGCATATTTACACTAGATTATTTAATGTACTGTATATAGTATTTACAGTTTATTAATTATATGTACTGACCAAAGATTGAAAGATTTAATATTGCAATGATATTGCATATTTGACTAATATCAACTTAAATGAATCACAAAACTCTGCATGGTATTATTAACATATTTTTTTCATAAATTAAGAAATGTATACAATATTTACAGCCTATGGTACAAATGGTATAATTTATTGGATGGAATGGTCCAACTCCACTTCTTGAATCTTACTCAACATGCCTTTTTGCCACACTTCCCACTTGATCTTCCTGTAAAGAGATTCAAATTCTTGAAAATTCTCATTTTTAGAAAATTATCAAGATGACAGAGACAAATATCGTGAATACGTACCAGTGCTAGTTGCCTTCCGATGTTACCAACTGTAATACCGCCAGAAAAGAACACACATGGTAACAGTGTTTGGATGTACAGGAAATCCTGAGCTGTCCCCCTGCAAAATAGTTGAGATTGTATTATTTCATTATATTGGTCTATTTTTCTTCTAGGAGGAAATACTAAGAATAAAATTGGAAATAAGCTTCGTTAAAGGGTAGGTGGATTCCCCCATTTTAATTAAGTATTCCAGATTCTAACATTATATGCATTGGGGACAGGATTTTGGACAGATTGGATGGGTTTTTTGTGGTAAATAATTTAACTGTTGAAGGTATTTCAGGTGCAGAAATGTGTGAAATGTTTAAGGTCCGAGTAATGTCCAAACGTTCGGTTTATGAGTGGACTGAAATGTTCAGAAATGGACAGACAATTGTGAAATATGCTCAGAGAAGTAGACGGCCAGTGTCTGTCAGAAATGCTGATTTGAAAGCTGTGACCACGTTTTCGACCTCCACGCATATCTCCAACAAATTTCATTAAAATTCATAAGCCGTTTTTTTTTTTAAATTACGGAAACTTAATGAACACCCCCGTATTATTATTACCGGTATGAATTTTGTCTTTAATTTTGTATGTTTAAATTCTTTGTTGTACAAAATTCATTGATTAATGCGAACCCTGTCTATGAATTTTCAATATGTGGCTTTACAAGTACATGTACTTCAGCAACATATACTACATTCGGTCAATATTTAATGTGTCATAACTAAAGTCGCACAAAATTACCAAACATAAGTGGTCTGTCTTGCCAACTTACTTGCATAATCCGTTTTCAACAACCAATTGTGCGACTAGGGCGGCCAACGATGCTGTGATTATGCCCAAGCTAAATCCACGTCCTGTTCGATCACAGAGCCACCACAAAGCTCCAGACATGGCAGCCAAAGTAAGAATAAGTTCGCCGTGACTCGAGAAATGGAGTTTCTGAATAGATGCATTAAGGAAACTCATAAAAGTAAGCTTCTGGAAATTAAATTTATCACTTCGAAATAATGTGGTTTTTTTTCAGCCATGACTTGCATGCTTCAAATTTCAAAGAAGCATACTGATATAATCTACAGAATGGTACATTTTTTCCCATCTACTGTAGTATTGATCGATCTGAGGTAAATGATATACTGTAAATTTAAAAAAGGATACGGCACTGGCGTGATTCATGCCAACAAAGATGGCCATGCATCTGAGAACATTCGTCCATTCGGGTTGGAATGTCGGTGCGATGCCCAGCTTCTTGTCAACACAAGGATAAAGCAGTCCTACCAATGCTGTAGAATAGATAGCAGTTTAGTAAATTATTGTGGAAATACATGTAGAAACATTCTGAGACCAACCTATTGAAGTCTAAAGAAGTAAAGCTTGACTTACCTGCCGCTATACCGCATAACGTCGGCACCCACCACGTGGGATAGAACATGTTCTGTATCAAAGACAAGGAAATGGGTGCTGGAACATTGTACTGGAACTGGTGTATCCGGAATAAGAGCGTGAAGAGCACGCCGATGGAAAAGAGCAATGTTGCTCGACAGATGAAGGCTAACATTGCTGAAAAGCGTTTTGAATCTGTAAAGAAACGATTAGAGGTCATCAGAACGATTGGATGATGGCTTCAAAGAAATCTTGGCGACTAGCCCCACATCTCGTATGAAAGCCTTGTGTTAAAAACTTAACACTGTGGGACAACTGTCAATCTTATTATTGGTTAGTTGACAGCCAGCCACAGCATCTTGCGCATAGAGTTTTATGAAGGTCAGACCTTTAATTTGCAGTGTATGAAAAGTATTAAAATGTTATAGACTTGGGCATTGCCAACAGTCAGGCTAAAAACTTGGCAGCATTAAGTAATTTGTGTTTAACACTTCTGTTATTAATGGCATCTCCAATTATTTAAATCCAAAAACTCCAAATTTGCCAACTTTGGAGGTCGCAACACGCTGCTGGCTTATAGACAGCTTGAAATAAATTAAGATTGAAATATATTTGACATACTTGTATAGTGTGGATAGTGTTCATAAATTTTTGCTCTTGATGGAGTAATGGTGTACATTGTTTTAAACAACAATACATTGCACTCCAGCTTCAAAAGTGAATATTTTTCAGTTGGAGATAAAGAAAGTTTTAATGCATGGCAAAATAATATGACAAAACTGTTATTACATGTATCTAAAAAGCCATTTATTAGAATAAAATAATTCATTTTTTTCTCTCTAATTTCATAAAATTTGAATACTATGCTGCAAGTACCCTCCTGCTCGCTAATACAGTAGTTATTGACCAATTTTTCTCAAGCTTCAACAAGTTATTTTACGAGAATTCGGCAAAGTAATTGTCTGCGCCCTATCACGGATATATTCCAGAGCACAACTTTGAGTTGTAGGCCTAAACTGCATTTCCGAACGCGCATTTATATTTTGAAAAATTGACCACTAGCGCCACGCAGCAACCACGACAGCCATTTTCGAATGTTCATTTTTCGCGTGTGGATGTGTTTTTGCCTTGTTTTTTTCTATAATGTCGCTCGGTTACGGACTGAAAATGTCAAATATTTCTCATATACTTCGTTGTTTAGATCGTGCTTCGTGTTAGGGAAACAAATTGAGTCGCGGAATGAAGTTTTAACGCGAAAATTAGCTTTTCTTCTAACCAATGGAAGTCTGGCTGATGGAGATTTCATTACAATTCTACAAAGGTAAAGCTCATAATTTCTTATCTGTCGAAACTTGTATAAAAATTTGAGTGATGAACCCCCGCGTCACGAGTGCTAAAGTACAACTCAACATTTATTGTTTATTTTTAGATAAAACTTGTATTATGTCAGCTAAATGTATACAAATTGTACATGGAGTCGACTTACTATACTGTATAGTAGCTGTTAACTATGGCAGAGAACCCCCACACCTGGAAAAGTCAGGGAAAAATGACAGTGTATTTTGAAAATGTCAGGGAAATTCAACGTATTAATGTTGCCACAATCCAAAATTAATGCTACTACGTGGTTAGCTTAGGGGCTAGGGCTCATTTCCGAGGAAAAATTTGCAAAATTGATATAACGAATATTCAGGATTTGGTCACGTGGCTTGGTTATTCAAAATAACCTCCGCATACAGGTTATGTTTTAAGCTTGTAAAACCTTGTCAGTAAGGACAGCACAAATCATTGACATCTAAACATATTAATGGTACTCAGTCTCACACTGAAGCTTTGTGAATCGTACTTTCGCAGTCGTGAATTCATGAGTGCAAATGGAATGCATTAAATGGATAAAAAATGACTATAACCTTGAGTGAATTTGTAACAAATTAGCGAGTCTATTTTGCATACGTGACCTCACGACTGCCAAAGTACCTTAAAGCAACCCAATTCGTCCGAACAACTATTTACATGTACATGTACAGTGTACAAAATGCAAAATAGTTTTTGCCCAATTTATGTGAACGCATTTGTGCTATACATGTACATGTATACAGTACGGTATGTGCTTTATAGTTTACATGTACAGTATTTTTGAGAATATTAAATAACACGCGTGGGCGTCTTTATTGAAATTGTTTCTGCACGATTGCTGAATAGAATTGAAGCTTTTTTGCCTAAAATGTCCATGCTCTGCACACGAATCTTTGATCTGACACCATTACATGTTTGTCCTACAGTTTTTATTGTCGAGGAAAGCAAATACATTTGCCTTTCAAAAATGATGCAATTTCAACGTTTCTCCTGCTCTGAATTTTAATACTTTTGGAATGAATTTGAATTAAAAGGATATTATAGCTATTGTCGCCCCACGACAGCAGCAGCTGTTCCAAAAACAAGGTTGGGCTTCAGGATTCATGAGCCTTAACCCCCACTGACCTTGAGGAACAGTCTCATTGTCCGCTAAGAGAGGTTCGCAAATTCCCATTATCAGTTGTTGGCACGTAAGCCGGTTCCTTTAATACAGTTACTAGGTGTACATTGTTGCGTGGTTTATTTTTTTTATATTTCTATTTGCGACCCCCTGAGATGCACATTACTAGCGGATGATTGCTGCCCCGGTTTGGTTTGGGTGAACGAGGTTTGGGTAGGTTAACTGTCTGGTTTTGAGAACAGTTGCGTCCTGTTGCCAAGGTCAGCCGCTGTCGGTAAAACCGGGTCATTTTGAGGGGTTTCGAACGCTGAATTTAGGACTTGAGCAATCAGTAACCAGTTGCATGATCAGATGCAACTGTTTGGTAACACGTGCTCGAAGCGTGTCACCTTATTCTCAAGATTTTGGAAGGTATACTGTCTGTAGTTGGTTCGCCTGACTTTCCTTTTTGGATTTTCCATTTGTGGAGACTGAAACTGGAGTTTTCACGAAATCGTTTGTGCGTGTTCAGCTATTGTGGAATTGTGGAATCTTTATTAGAAATGCATGATTTTGAAAATATATTTGGATGTTGCTTTTCCGACTTAAGCAATTTTTTTTCCATTGTTACCATGAATTTTTATAGATAAACAATCAGGGTGGCCACACAATTTTCATTTTCAATTTCCCTGACTTTTCCCTGACTAAAATCCAAAATTCCCTGACCA